>JAHWFP010146332.1:17885-31652 GCA_023313725.1 Lithobius niger
GGCCCACAAGAGTTTGTTTGCTCGCTAAAACAAATAAAAAAGCACATTCACCAACGTGGCTACATGTTTTCCTACTGCTGTTTATCTTCTCAGCACTACAAACGAACGAGCACTTTCATGTGCTGCACTTATACAAAATCATGTTAAAATCGCGTTAGTGCCACTCACAATTTTTGTAATTTTCAACAAACAGAATTCCCTTTCTTCGCGCATCTTCTGTAATATTTCTTGAAAACTTGTGGCTGTTCTTTCAAATTGCTATTGTTTTAACTTATTAAGTTTATAAATTTCTAACTGTATGACCATAGCCTCGGAATGTTTTCATAGATCAGACTAGGGATGAGCGGACACCAGGTTGTCCCTTCCTTGACCTTTGCAATCATTGCAAGAAATTTTATTATTATTACGATTCGAACTCAATTTTGAATAGCAACAAGCTTCGTTCTATTCACATTTTGTGGACGGAGTGGCGCATTGATCTCTTACTCTTCTCTGGGTACAACCTCTTGTCCTGAAGCACCTAACCGATAAGCTGCTTCAGTGCCTGCATTCATCTAATGGAGCTATTCTCAGACAGAAATGTTTGCTGCTGGTTATTTACCAGCCGTTATAGCTGCTAAATTTAGTAAGTATGAATGTGATATGCAGTGCAAGAAGACAAGATTGATTTTATTTAACCCTGGATTGCAACATAGTAATTTTATTGAAACACCAACCGGCATGGTTTTACTTAGCAGTTAGTTTGTTCACATTTTGTTAAAGGTTGATATTACCCAGAGGTTACAGGAGGTGCGATTTCACCAAAGTTTTTTTTAAATATTTTTTAACATTACAGATTACGTGAGAGGCAGATTACATGCATAAAGACATGTAGTCAACAGGTATAATGCAAGAAAACAGAAAAGTTTATTTAATACACCACTGTCTTTCCTTTAAATTAATGTAACTTAACAAAACATAAGACTATTAAAAATAAACTTTATACAGACAAAATTATATAAAAAATGGTCACATCTTGAACATTGTACTAAATCTTGTCTTCAATAACAACACATTCTTGATAACATTTTTACTATTCGAGGCAAGACTTAAATATTATTTTCGTTTTATATCAGAAACACCATTAAATAACATTCAAAATTAGTACGTTATTTATACGAAAGCTTCACCATGATTTTGTATGTTAAATGTCAAAATATGATTAACTGAAACTTTTGTCTGTGGAGCAGATGTCATGAAACTGAATTGTAGGGAAAATCTGTAATTTGTTAAATCCAACTAAGTAAAGTACGTTATTCTAAAAATAGTGAGCACAGTTTGGTGTTGAAACTAGTTACCAGTTCTACAAATGGTAGAAAAAGTAAGAGATCCAGAGTAACGTTTTAGCAGTGTGGGCCTGTTCTGTTAACTTAAAAGTCTGGGGAAATTATGGCTTTCCTCCCAAAACTAATGAATTTAACCTTATTGGCCCTTATCTGGGATCTGGACTCCATACTTTAGCAGATTTCTAATCATCTGTTGTTATTTAAAATACGTATTTAAACGTTTAGTAATTACCTTTCCCTATTTAGTAATTAATTACCTGCTTGCATGTGAGAGATCAACTTGGCATGAAGTTCAGGTGTTAACTGATGAGTTGAGTTCAAATATTGCATAACAAATATATTTGGGGCAAAAAGCACCATATTTTGTTCACCACAGCCAACAGGCAATTTTACCAGATGATCTAGTCCTTGAAGAGTTGGTCCCATCAAGTCACCTGCAAATCAAAAGGAGTACTTATTCCACTGCCTTGAAATCACTGACGTGTGTTGATGTTAACTATGAACTACAAAAGTAGAATTAGCAAGTCAACTAAAAGTAAGACTTTTATGCAAGCATTATAAAGCAAGCCTTTTAAAAGTAGAATAATCACACACAATTAGTTACTAATGATAAAACTACCAGTTACGAAACACATTTGAAAGTACATAAAACAAAAACAAAAAACAATGCACGAAGCATACACTGAACTGGTACTAAAACAGTATCTACTAAACTATACTATCCGCTGTCTGTCTTTTTGTCAGTGCACTAAGTAGACTAACAGAAGAAAAAAGGCAAAAACGCAAATAAAAAATCTACTCACCAACAACAGAGAAAAATGCCCTTGCCGAATCCGCCACAATGGGTAGGTCAGGTAACAATAATTCTATGTCTTGTTGAAAAGCATTATCAGGTGGTTCTGAAAAAATAAAACTTACGTTTTAGAAGCATTGATATTTGGAACAGAGCTAAGCTGTTTCATTTTGCACTATCATCAGCATTCTTCCTTTTTACCTGCCCGTGACCTATGAAATTTCGAGTACGACAAGTTTTGAGAGGAGAATTTACTTTTTTCAATTTCATTGAATAAAGTGCCTAGAACTTTCAGTTAGAACCTTTGCCAACGTTACTTAAGTTAAATTATAGGTTAAATCTCTGGCAAACATTGACAATATATGTATAAATTCTGTGTCTTCACTTCCAATTCAATCTTTATGCACATCACGTCTTTTTAATCTTTAGAAAATCAGGAAGTAACAATAAGCAATAGACAATACAAATTCTTAATGACTAGCCATTAATTCATAAGATTGAAAAAAAAAACTTACCATCCCGAAGGAACAAACAAGATCAACTTCCCATGGAAAAAAAACAGTCAACGAAAACTTGCCTCATACAATTCTGTTAGTTTTAACTTTATATGTTCTTAAAATATTTCTTTTTTATTATACCCTAAGTTAATGTTTGCTGTAAATTCAATATTTCGAATTTTTTTCAATATGTCTTTACTATGTGCTATTTATTGTCCTTAAATCATGATTTAATAGCCTTGTTTGTAACTTTCTTAAGTTTTGCCATTATACTGTTAGTCATTGTTCCGTACACTGTAATTCCATGGTTTGCCATGATTAATGCATTAAAAATTGTTTTTTTTTTCGGTTTTTTTCATCAAGTGTTCAGTTTAGTTTAAACATTGTTGGTATCATACGACTAATTTTTAGTATGATTTTATTTATATGTTCGTAAAATTTCCAGTTTTTTAAACTCTAATCCCAAATATATGGTTCTGTTAACTTTTTAAATAGTTTTTTACACTTGCATTGTTTATTTTGTTTCTTACATATTTTCTTGCACATTGTTATTTCATCAGTCTCCTCATTCATATGTGATGAGTGCATTGGTAAATATTCAGTTACGTCTTCATTTAATATTAGTGCATTTTCTGGTAAATACACCTTTAAATAATCAAATTCTTTTTAAGCGTATTAGGATTTTCCTGTTTTCTGAATGTATTGATTATAAAAAAAATGTCATCAGCATATAATGTTACAATGGTGTTACATTGTAGAGCTGTGCTATCATTGATGTATATTAGGAAGAGCAAAGGTCCTAGAACTGAGTCTTGCAATACACCAAATTCCATTTTTTCCAGCTGCTTTTTTATCTCCTAGTGTAACACTACTTTGTCATCCCGTCATATAGTTATTGCTATATTATATATTTTCCTTCTTAAGCCGTGTTTATAGATTTTTTCCTTACTTTTTTTTACTTAAAGTATCAAATATTTTGGTTAGGTCACTTAGACCTACACATCTTCTTTCATTTAGTGCTTTTTTAATATTATTATTTATATTTTCTAATGCCTCAGTTGTTCCATAACCTTTTCTATAACCGAATTGTTGTTTATTTAGTATGTCTTAATTAAAGAAAATTTTCTACTTTGATGTAAATAAAATTTCAAGAATTTTATTAAGTACTAGCAGCAGTGATATCAACAATGATAGCTTGATACTGGTAGCCTGTAGTTATTAAAATTGTTCACACTGCCTTTTTTGAATGTTGGTCTTATTATTTGTTTTCTGAAAGTTACCTGTCCATATCTCTGTTTTTAGAATACTAGTTATTAATATTACCATAAATTCGCTAGTTTTTTCTTTCGTTTCAGAAAAATGTTCCATTACAAAACCTTCATGTCCACTTAATTTGTTTAATTTTAATTTGGTTAATTATTTGTTAAGATTTCTTGTTTATTGGTTTCTATTACTCACATTGATTTATTGGCGTTATTTATACCTTTTTCTTTACTTTTTGTTTTATTTTTGTTAGTTTCAACTTCAATGTTTTTTGCTATTGTGAATTTTTTCCTAAGGTTTGGTGCTTGTAGTCCAAAATGTTCTGAAAATTTATTGCGTATTGTTTTTAAATTTCCTCTAAAGTTCTTTTTAATGAGTTCGTCAATATTTTCTTCCTATCTTCACTTTTTCCTGTCAACTGGTTAATTTTATTCCACACTTTTTTACCATCTTTTTCATTTGCAGTAAAATGACAGTCTTAATAATTGTGTTAGTCGCTTTGATTTTCCTCTGTAATTTCTTTTAAGTTGTTTGTAACGCTTGTCGTCTTGTGTTATATCAGCGCTATTATTTTTTCTCCTGATTTTTAATAAAGTTCTACAAATTATTCTTTAATTTATTAATTTTTCAAGTTCATATGTCGTCCATTCATTTCTTATTTTTCTCGTTACTTCTGGCATGTAATCCTTGGTACACAATTTTCTTTATAATTTTTTTGATTACATAACTAGGAAACAGGCTTTGGGCTTATTTCAGGCAGAGAGAACAGATCTTCATTTCAAACTTATATTTAGTTTTTATTGTAATGATTTGTTAATGTTTGTAAAACAAATATAGGTGCAATACTCACTTGGCTAAGTTAGGCTCTTTGACTTTTGGTGTGACGTATTGCTGCTTTTTGGTGGCCTTTTTCTTATTTTACTTTTTTTTCAAGTATAGGCTTAAGGTACGGATCATATTTGTTTTAATAGGCTTTCGTTTACTCCAGTACTTATTTTCTGTTTAGTTATTTGTAACCTATTTTCACAGCTCACACCCTCGCCGCCGACTAAAAATAAAACGGCACATGTAGCAACTGCTGTTTGAGCTGCCACCGCCAGTAATTTTTACATTGTTTAATGTTTAGCAACTGCGGTGCAAAAGGTAGTCCGCATTTTAAAAAAATTAATAAAACTGCAAGCCAAACAATCGTCAATACGATAGTTTTTAACAATAATCATAAGATTTAAAAGGTTCACAATGCTGCTGCAGGTACATAACTTGACACTTGCACCAACGAAAATGTTGAGGCGCACACCTCTATTACCCACTGCAACACCGATCTCTATTATATAATCTAAAAGTAATACCCATCACAATTGTAGGTTAAAAGTGTGTTAGCTTTTATGCCTATTCTAGGTTTTAAGCCTATTTTTTTGCGTTTAGGCCTAATTTTTGCCTGGCAATTTTATTTTGTAAGTACCAGCTTGGGTTCGAGAGGTAGGCGTATTCCTCATGCGACATGTTTTCGGTTTCGAAACTTCACATTACTGTGGCAACGAGGAATCTTTAAACTCTTAGAGGCAGGCATATTATTACTTTGTGCTGTGATTAAACACGTCGTCTGCTCTGGACTTTCGATTTACGTAGTATACGACGATTTCAGGTTTAATATTCGGGATTCCCATCGCCAGTGTAAACGACTCTAATTGCCGCCATGCTGAAGTGAATTTCTCCAAACATTCCTTTATGAAATAAAACTAATGTTTGTTATTAATGAAATCCTTTTGTTTTTTATGGTGACATATTTTCCTGTAGTAGTTAAATGCAATGCATTGAGTTAAGTCGAAAAGGTTATTAGCTAGAAAGAAGCAACCAAAATTTAATTTGACGTTATTTAATAATTTAATTTCGTCGAAATTCCTTAACTATTCAGGATTCCAAATTTACAATGGTGAGTGTTAGAATAAAATTGGAACAATTTTAATTTCGTCCGTAATAATTTTTCGATTTACATCAAATTTTGGGTAGGCAATACTTTTGGTGGTATAAAGCGATGCACCAAATTTTATTCCAATCCGACCTTTCGTTTGGGCTCAACCCAAACTAGAAAAGTGCAACCAACCAACCAACAGACTAACCAACATTTTGCAATTTGGTGTCCGGTATAGGCCATGCCTCGCTCGCTTCGTTCGCTCGCTCCGCCAATAATAATAATAATAATAATAATTTTGTAATTGTAATTGTTATTACAATTTATTCAGTGTATACACAAAATCTGTACGTAACTAAGACACAAAGCACAAAGCTTGTTTGTGCACTGAAAGGTTTTATAATTAAATAACCTATAACAATTTATACATGTAAATACAGTTCTTAAAAAGTTCATATATGGGACATAAATGTAAGTACAATTCACACAAATTCATAGACTTAAATACAATTCGCACACTTCATACACGTAAACAGTTTATCAATTATAAGGATTTTGATTCTCTGTAATTCATAGTTACTTAACCTAGATTAAACCTGTGTAATTATCTAGTTTTTTTATTATTTTTTAAAATATTGGTTCGTTTCAATTCAGCTGTGATATGTCCTGGTATTTCATTTAGTATGCCTGGTATTACATACGCGTTTTGTCTTTTGCTATGTGAATTCCTCCATGATGGTAATTTCAGCAAAGCCGTGTTGTTTCTTGAAGGTCGTTCAATTTTATTCAGGTATGTATGGTCAAAGAAGTTATTAATAATGGCAAGAATTTATATATATTCATGATAATGGTTAGTTTGTATAGGTTTTTAAAGGTTCATAACTTATTCTCTAGACTAGTTTCTTTACTTGTTTTTTTTTTGCTATTGTCACGGAAAAGGGTTTTTATGGCCTTGTTTAGAGTTTCCTGAGCCGATCAGTGTACCATTTCGTGGTAGAACCAAATACTGTACATGCATATCGAACCGTTGAAAGGATCCAAGCTTCAAACAGCACATTTTTGTTTTTTGTCAAGAGTAAATAATGAGGGAATTTGGCTTTTAATTTTCCTAATAAAATATTCAATACGATTGTGAAATTTCCAGTTTTCGTCGATGATAACGCCTAGACATCTAAGATTGTCTGCTTGGTCTACACATGTGCAGTTGCATCCGTTATGCACATTGCAGTTCTCCCCATGAAGAAATATGGTGCACTTATTCCTATAAGTGTGTGATGTCATAATGTGCATGAAAGAGGTTTTTCCCTTACTAATAAATAATTTGTTTTCGAGAAAACGGCAACTGATCTCATCAAAGTCGTTTTTGATCATGGTATCTTAATTTCCATTTTTCCCTGATGTTCAACAGCAGCTTAAAGGCCGTTCGTGTTATCTTCGTAGAGTGCAAAGATGATTGGAGGCAAGTCATCTTTGGAAAGGTGCGAGTGGCCAAACAGTGCTGGACCAGTGAATTGGGTTCAACACAATGTTTAAAGTTAGATTTGTGCGATAAGATTCTCTCGTTAAGCTAGATAGACCGGCCTAACAAATAGACTGGGTAGGAATTGACTCAAAAAGCTTCATGTTAAACACCATTTCCCAAAGAACAGCATCGATATGCTCCATCCTGGTACGACTAAATCAAATTGCTAGAGGTTCAGACAGCATCCTTTTTTCAACATTGTCCTGCGAGATGGATCCGAAGTTTTCACAAACATTCAGATCAGGAGAATTAGGACCACTCCTCATTACAAAAGGAATGAGCTTTTCGAATCACTTTCGTCTTCCTACCCTGCTTGTCTTCAATCTGTTCGTGACGCTAATGGAGTGAACACTGAATATTGAGCTTGTGAGTTTAAACCTACAATAAAACGTGCTGCCTATCGATACATTCATCATTTTCCTATCATGCTTCGTTTATTCTGGGGATAGATGGGGGGGGGGGGGAAGTGCTGACATTGTTTGACACCCTGTACGTGCGGATAAATGGGAAAGGCGCTCGGAATGTGGTGGACGTATCCGAAGTAGATCGTATAAGAGTTAAATTAATTCGGATTCATAGCTGGATCGAACACACTTTGCTTCACTTTACTTCATTTCACTGGGTGCTCAAAATGCAAATGTGGATTGAAATCTTAATCACCAAGTAGCAATTACGTCTCGTTTATTGTTTACTCAAATGCATTTCACATAAACAAAGGAAGTGTGCACTAATTTTCAAAGAGAGTTATGTGACTGCTAAAACTTATTATTTAAAAATAAAAAATAAATTAAACCATCTGTGGGTTGGTGGTACCGTAGCATGAGTGTCGGTTCACACATTTAAGTGGTATAATGGCACGTTCTAGTGAGCGGTTGAATAACTAAGAAATAACCCCCTTTCGTCAAGCTTTCCCTCTTGCACTCAAAATGGGTCAATCAAACTTATCCGGATTCAACTCTTATTTGTCTCAATTCGATATTCGATTCCGAATTAAAAGCCTGTGCTTGGAACGTGATATAAATGTGGCCTTATTTTTTGGTAAATAATATCTGTCTATCTCTTGTTTTGCTCGTATTTGTAAACAAAGAAAATTATTTTCAACTTACCGGTGCAAATTAATGATGACCAAGTTTCCTCCTTTGGAAAGCCTTCTGCCTAGGAAAAATATGTGTGCTGTAATAAGTTTTATGTACTATAAGTAACAATCAATTCCACTACCAATTTCAACCTATACTTTGCACCAAGCAGTTCTATGTTATATTAGCATTTTCTATTACTTTTATATGTAATCCAGCCCAAATTGGCTCTTTGCTTAGTCGATTGGATATAACTAGAGCGGTATCAACTCGCCTTCGACCTTCTGACGTTCGTTCTTGATTAATGAAAACATTCTTGGCGAATGCTTTCGCAGCAGTTAATCTTGCAATGGTCCAGGAATTTCAACTCTAGCATCGAAGTATGAATGCCCCCGTCTGTCCGCATAATCATTAACTCGGGTTCCGAAAACCAACAAAACATAACTGCGATCCTATTCCATGCTGGGCTATCCCTATGCTAACATGGTTTGGTTGCTCCCTTTTAAGTAGTGCGATATAAATTGTTGCTTGAGCCTGTAAAATGCTCATATTGTGCTACATTTTACCTTCATTCTGTAATGGTGTAGGAAGAGGGAACAACTACGTATGCAAGCGAAGTGGCCTTTTAATAGAAGAACATTGTTAAATTTCTAAATTCCTGTATTTAGCTAATTTGTGCAGGGAATTCATGGCTAATGTAAGTCAGTTCAAGCGGTTTTCTCCCATTTTAGGCAATTGATTTGTTCTACAGCATAATTACTTCAATGGCATGATTGCTTCACAACACTGTTCACTAAACCTTCATGGATGAGTACTAGGAATTTATTTAGCAATTCGACTGTAACGACTGTTGTACTGGAAATAATTCAGAACAGTGAAGCCCTCGTAGAGGTTTCATTGCCATGCTGCCGAATGTTCAAACTGTGAAAGGACCTACATATCATCTTGCAACAATTGTGGCCATTCTACATTCTATCTTCCAAACGGCACTCAAAAGAAGCCACTATGAACAATGAAATTAGTAAGAAAATATGACCTTTCAAAAACTTCACTTCACAGTGGTATTCATCGTAGGTTCCAATAATTGTATCTGCTGATTTTATGGAGAGTTAACTGTAAGTTTCAATTTATAGACTAGCTCGCTTTGCTTAATACCCTCTTATATTATTACATGCCAAATACTCAACCATGCTTCCTACATTGAATGCTTTACCTTAGAAAACCGCAGAAAATTTAGGTTGTAATAGGCTTAAATTTCTATGGACTAAGAAAATATTACAAGTTTGGAATAGTACCAAGCGTAAACAAAACTTGTTCACATATATATGTATGAGTTTCAAACAGTGATCCGTTACCACATTATTTTGTCATTAACTGAAAATAAACATGCAGCATCAATCATATTCAACTCATGAATGTGGAGTCGGTATTGTTGTTATTATTAAAGTCAAGTTTCTTCTATAAAAGATATTTCAGTTAGCTATTTTGAGATGATACGCGGCAACTTGTGTTGATTATCTGCTGCAAACTTGAAGGTACGTCTGGGAACATCCGAAGTTTGTAATTTTTATTTTTTTCTTTCAATTTAGGAATTTTGATGTCGGGCTTGTCCTTGTGAATACTTAGCACAATAATATTGTTAGCGGATACCAGTCAGGACGTTTACTTAACTACAAAACCCTTGGATTCTGGCGTTATTAAAAAGCCAACCGCTACATGTTTCAGACATTGTATTAACATTTTTTGTCCAGTAGCAATGATTTATCACGTATTCCTCCAAATGTCTCCCTAGAATATCCCAGAATTCCTCAGATGCTCGTCATCAGCAGATTTATTGGGGTAGAGTACAGGGTATAGAAAGGGGAGGGCACAATTTTATGCACCATTCTAGTTTGCTACCATTTTATTACTAAAATTTCCAGCACTGCAGAAAAATTTCCAAATATTTTTTCCCTCTTGTTTCTATAACAGGTGTAAAAAATTTAATACTGAACAGTGGTCCTATAACTGCAGGGCCACAGACCCGTGCTTCGTGGGCCACATTGAACATACAGCTCTGTACCGAAAACTGATATTACGAAAAGTTTTTCACTGTAATGTACATTTTATCAACCAGGAGATGATACCAAATGGAGTGAAAAACGTGTTTCATAGTTTTTTTAATGGATTTAAAATTACCCAAAAAAGGGTTACCAGAATCATCTGCTCTCTAACGTCTTTCCTTTGGATCCAAAACTGTTTCTTGCAATATTGCAGTCGTATAGTGTGTAGATAATTATTACTTATGTGTTAATTAAGAATCCGTTTTATGAGGAAGGTTCATTTTATCTCACGTTACCCTACGTTACCTCAGTAAAGTATGGTACACATGGATGGCTATTACCTTTTGTTTGGTTCATATGACCAAAGCATGTAAAGGCCGTATCAGCTTTACCTTCCATAATACTCAGTAAAAAAACGACACGAATAGCGGAGCAGCAATTTTGAAAAGTGGCGTCATCGGTTGAGACTTTGGAAACTTCATCGGTATCTGGGAGTTGTGATTTGTGCATGTGTTGCCAGTTTGCAAATTCATTGGTTGGTATCATGAGATGGCAGCATCTATCAAACCACCATTGCAATTGAACCTAGTCACTTTTTTGGGCATGTTCTATTACGGCCTTTACTGCAGAAAGCTTTGACATGACCTTCTCATTAATGGAGATTTGGCAAGTATGACAGATCAGATACGAGTGCAACAGATCGTTACCTGGATTAGTAAAGGTTTGGAAATAGCGTCACGAGCCTGAACATCAGCAACTGGCATTTCATTGGCTTCTGAACAAGTATCCTTGTTGGTTGTGTAAGCATGCACCGTAACATTTACTTTTCCCAGTTCCTTTGGCCTGATAACAAAACGGTGGATCTTGACATCATTGGGGCAAACACAGATCTTTGCGATGGTGCTATTGCTCAAAATACTAAATGATTTGCTTTCTTCTATGGTTAACTTCATCTAAGAGGAAAGAAACAGCATTTATTGTGATGATATTTCTACACACATATGTTAAATGGGGGAGGGATAGTTTTTATATTGCGATCATTTTCACTACATGCCAGGGATACGACAAAGTTGGTACTCTACTGACGGGTGCCACAGGAGTTAGGTGAATATTTCTGCGGTATTTGAGTAAGTCCATTTAGTAATCGCATTACAAAATAGTTAATAAGCAGTCTTTAGGGCCTAGAAAGGCCGGGCATTCATTCATTAACTCTTCTAAACCAATCCAACCCTAGATCTTGAATTCACCAACTCTTCTAAACCTATCCAACCTTTGATTCTGAAATTCATCAACTCTCCTAAACCTATCCAACCCTTCATTCTGAGATTCTTCAACTCTCAAAAACTATCCAACCCTTCATCCTGAAGCGAAATTCATTAACTCTCCTAAACCTATGCAACCCTTTATCCTAAAATTCATTAACTCTTCTAAGCCTACCCAACACTTGATCCTGAAATTATACACTCTCCTAAACCTATCCAACCCTTGGTACTGAAATTCCCAATTATTCTAAACCTATCCAACTGTGGGGTGGCACATGAAGCCCCATACCACTGCCACCTTTAGTGTCCCATGCATCGGTCCATATGTGGGCCGCCCAGCTATTTTGAGTGGTAACTTAGCTGATGGAACTAGTGTGTAACTTGATAAGTTATAGCGCCTAACAGGGAGTGGGCAACAATGCTGGATAAAGTTTGTCGTTATATAGAAGTGGACAATAATGCTTGTCTATGTACTGGTATAGTCTATTGTTGGTTTGACGTGAAAGTTGAAGACTGTATGATCTTTTTGTATTGTTGCTGGAACCCCTCTTTATATTGTCGTACCAAAGGCAGTTGCTCTTTTTTTCATTAAACTTTTTTTGGACTCTCTCGCCGGAGTGAGACGTGCTCTGGTCTTAGTAAGTTGTAAGGCCTGTCCTCCATCATTGAATTAGACCTAAATGAAAATAACTTGTTCCAATGTGAGGAAATAACATTGTATACCCTACACAAGTTAATCTATGACTAGTGTTTATTTGGTACCATAAAAAATCATGGTGCTAAATAATATTAAACTTATATCACGGTGAACATAGAATTTCCCTTGGCCAAAACATAAAATGGCAAGAGATCAGTTCGCAGTAAAGATAATGACAACCGACAGTGGTCAATGTGCCAATTCCCCATTTTATGTAAACTTTGACTAGCATGTAAAATAAAAGCACAGGTCTTTAATAACGCATCTTTTCTTTAGATGAAAGTTGCTCACATTGATTCTATATCACATAAATCTCCATCCAATACAACGGATCTCACTGTAAGGCAAAACCAGCTGCAAACTTGTAGTTATACTGAAGTTATACATAAATTGTTCGTGGGGTGTTAAACGTCATACTCTACTACGCTGGCTAAGTTAATTGTGCCCGTCGACAGATTCCTGAAGCTATAAGTAGAAATATTGCTAAATTTTATGTGGTTTCCGTACGAGACCGCTAGTGATATACTTCAGGACATCACTTTAACGTGTCAAAGTGCTCACACCTCTGACACCAACTCTTAATCCTGAAATTCATTAATTCTCCTAACCATACTCAACCCTTCATCCTGAAATTCATCAACTTTCCTAAACATATTAAACCTTTGGCTTGAAGTTCCAAACTTTTCTAAACCTATCCAACCCTTGATCCTAAAGTTCATTAACTCTCCTAAAACTATCGAACCTTTAATCCTAAAATTCATCAACTCTCTAAACCTATCCAACCCTTGGTACCGAAATTCTAAACTCTCCTAAACCTACCCAACCCTTGATCCTGAAATTCATTAATGCTACTAAACCTATCCGACTTTTGATCCTGAAATTTATTAACTCTCCTAAACTTCATTACAACCCTTGGTAATGAAATTACAAACTCTTGAAGTCTACTCAACCCTTGATCCTGAAATTTATCAACTATCCTAAACCTGTCCGACCTTCAAAAGTGGATCCTCAAGTTCGTTAACTCTCCTAAATCTATCCAACTTTTGATCCTGAAATTCATCAACTCTCCTAAACCTATCCAACCCTTGATACTGAAATGCCAAACTCTCCTCCACCTATCCAGCTCTTGGTCTTGAAATTGATTAACTCTCCTAAACCTATCCAACTCTTGATCCTGAAATTCATTAACTGTCCTAAACTATCCAACCCTTCATCCAAAAATTCAAAACTCTCCTAAACCTACGTAACCCTTGATCCATGTAATTGTCTTCAACCAACAGTAACGAACGGAGCATTGTATTAGTATTTTCTACAGTGTTAAACATTATTAGAATAAATGAAGGTTGATTATAGAAAAACACATTCTCAATCAAGAATT
>JAHWFP010146332.1:32052-59304 GCA_023313725.1 Lithobius niger
AATAAATGAAGGTTGATTATAGAAAAACACATTCTCAATCAAGAATTCATTCCTTTGGTATGTTACTGAATGTGTACATCACTGAGGATAGGTTTTCTGACTGGAATATACAATGACTGATTGAGAAAAACTATTGATAATGAACTTCAGATAGTTAAAATTCATTGCAGTGGTCAACATGAACTAACAAATAATTAATTTGCAAATGGTTTACAGTTACACATTTTTTTTGTAGTTTTAAGAAAAATGTTTCATTTGGCTTCTATTGATACAAAGATTAAGTACTCAGTTAAAAATCGCCAATTATTGTCCACTCATTATTAGGCAGATTCTGTCTAGAGTCCGGAAGAGTAACGTGAACAAGAGACGATTAAGACCACATTTGTTAAATTTGTTTTAATACGTAAGCGGGAAGGAAAAACTTTTCCCATGCTGAAACGCTTGAATGCAAGCATCAACAGGGTGTACCACGAAACCCGTTACAGTGTCATAACTCGAGAAGTAATGAAGATAGCTGAATGCAGTAAAAAAATTGACTGACAAATTCGCATGTGGACAATCCACTACCAAGCCGTTCAACTTTGTGGGGGTACCCCAAGGGGGGGTTTCAGGGGGGCAAAGGGGCATTTCTAACAAATTTCAAATGGGAAGGGGTGTCGAGTAATACATCATTTAAAAGGTCTTGTCAAACCAAGCAGCTTCTGAAGGAAACGTTTTTTTGATATTGTCAACCAGTGAAGGGGGGCAGTCAAACACAAAAGGCAACAATGGAGTGGAAAATCTTTTTACACCATTCAAATGGATGCAAGTTTTAGCCTAATTCTTGCGTAATTTATTGTGCCGATTTTAAGAGCTTCAAAATAAGAAAGTTACATAACGAGTGTTGATGACTTTGCTGCCGCCCCCCCCCCCCCCCCCACCGACCCGGGATGTTATAAGACCCGTCGGGAGTAAAAAAACAAAAAAAACAATGACTGCTATGGATAAGCTGCATTCTTTGCAGGGATGGTTAAGACTAACACGAAACCTGTTGTACTATAATTAAATAACGGTGAACTTCGTAGGTTTGCCACAATTGGGCAAAGGAGCGTTTTAAAATAATTACAATGCAAATAGGGCAACTCACGTGGCAACGAACACTGCAGACTTCTCCCTATTGCTTACGTAAATAAAGTTCATCACAGACTTAGTCTTAAAAGAAACCAAACCGGAAAAACGTGCCAATGGGGGGGGGCGTGGAGTGAGTTGGTATGTTCCCTGACTACGCATCTCCATAGTCAGCTTTACTGGGTGATTATTTGAACCCTCCACAGACCTTTTAAAATGATATGGTTAATTTGAGTTGAGTTGGTGATTTGATGAATTCGACTAGTATTACCCCTCTGTATCTACAGGTTGTACGTAAAAGTTTTAAAAAGGCCAATATTAAAAAAAAAAAAGACATACGAATTACGACAAATTCATTTTTCTCGAGTTATGACAGTGTCACAGATTTCATGTTACACGTGTACTAAAACCTTTAATCATTTCTGCAGAAAATGTAGCTTGGCCATAGTGGTACCCAATTTTTAAAAATTTCCTGTGGGTCGAACTAGCATCCGTCTTTCCCCTCCTCCCGAAGGTAGAGGGCGGGGCGTCGGCAAACTCATCAACACTCGCTATGTAACCTTCTTATTTTGAAGCTCTTGAAATCTGGACAACAAATTACGCAAGAATTAGGCTAAAACTTGCATCCAACTGAATGGTGTAAAAAGATTTTCCACTCCATTGTTGCCTTTTTTGTTTGGCTGCCTCCTTTCACTGGTTGACAATATCGAAAACTTTTCCTTCAGAAGTTGCTTGGTTTGAGAAGACCTTTTAAATGATGTATCACTCGACCCCCCCCCCCTTCCCATTTGAAATTTCTTAGAAACACCCCTTTGCCCCCCTGAAACCCCCCTTGGGGCACCCATGCGAATTTGTCAGTCAATTCTTTACCGCATTAAAGCTGTCTTCATTACTTCTCGAGTTATGGCACTGTAACGGGTTTTGTGATACACCCTGTATAATAAACTGTAGCCGGTGAAGAATCGAAAACATTTTAGTGTTTTCAAGCTTCTATTATGGTCTTAAATTTGTATAAGCTAACCATGAACCAGGGTTTTATTGAGTAAGGTGCCCACCTGCCAAAGGCAAATGCACTGTCTACAATCACTTTTTCAGTGCGAGTTGTGAAAGAGGAAAATATTGGGCTAAAATAAAAATTCGATTCAGTACCAAAACTGATACCGAAACTTTTCTTCACTTGTTGTCTTTGTTCATGACAAGAAATAAGTGGAAGCATTTTAATATAATGGACGGTTGTGTGGATATTTAAGCTAGCTAAACATGTGATATTAGTTTGCTTCAAGTAAGTTTACACTCTTAGTCCAGTCAAATTAGCTTTTTTGCGGGAACAAATTCCCATTTAATCTGAAAATTGGTACATAATCCCTATACGTCATACTAACCTACATACTGAAACTCCCCAATATCCCCACCTTTCAGAATATTATAAGCATGTCCATTTCGAGCTAACAGAGAGCTCGCAACAGCACTTTGAAACCAAAAAGAAGCACTCTAGTGCATAATATTAAGGGAGATACACTTACGACGTTTACACTTAAAATGTTTACTTAAAAGCTGTATATCACCTATCCTGTCCAGAATTGTGGCTGAATGGTTTCGTTTTAACATTATCCTTTCGATTTAGTGACGGTTAAGGAGTTACAGCCGAAAAACTGTTTTGGGGGAAGCATTTCACCCCCGTTCCCTAACTTTAGCAATGCTTCTGTGGCTAAATGTTCGTATATTTTGGATGTATTTTATAAAACATATTTTTTAGACTAACTGCAAAGGTATTGCTTTTCTTACAGTTTATTTCAGGGTCAAAGCCAAGATTAACCAGACTAAATGAAGATATGCCAAACTAAAAGGTATCTTGCCACATGTACTAACCAAACAAATTTTAATACATGTATTAGTTTTAAACATTGGTACAACAATACCCCATTATATAACAATAATAACAAAAATATAAGAGTGGAAATCAAGAGTGATAACCATACCTCTGACAACAATAAACCTTTTATAAAAAAGGTTAATTTTTCAATTCAATTTATTAAACGGTGCCTTGTCCCTAGGTCGTACGCTCCGTATAACATCACTACATCTCTACACCACTTAACACAAATACCAAATACAAATACCAATTTTTAGGCTCTCACGTTTGATTGTTTGATTGTTGATTGGTCTACTGTTATAAACGTTTAATTTTATATGTAACAAACAACAGAAATCGTGATAACTTGCCAACTATTTAAGATAAACGCACACGGTTTGCGGCATTCGTTAGTTTATTTATCTTCTTCGATTCCTATTTCGGCATATATTGATGTGAACCCGATCCTTACGCTGCTGTGTACAATTTAAAACCGTTATGAGAAAAAAATGAGAGTAGCCCTATGTACAATTAAACCATTAATTTCTCGTAAAACTATAGGTTTTTGGAAATTTTCACCAGATATGGGTTTCGTCAGAAATTTTATGCTATACAACTTTGGTCCTATGCATTATTGCCGTAAAGTTAACGGGAGACGTGATAATGGACGAAAACCCTTAACCAAAAGTGAATTTTGGCCATTTTCCCAAGATGGCGGCGAAAGCTCAACTCGGAAAGTTTTAGTATGTTTGTTAGTATGACGTATAAGGGTTATGTACCAATTGTCAGCTTAATGGGAATTAGTGCCCGCAAACGCCTAATTATAGACTAATTTAACTGGACTATTTGGATAGCAAGCGAAGTAAGAAAAAGTCGAGCGACGAAAAACCGTTTAACGAAAGGAAAAGCTGCACAAGATGAAATGTGGCAAAGATGAATGCAGCAAAACCTTCTAGAATTTTTGAATTGAAAAGTGAGTTAAAAGTCCGAAATGACCAATTCCTCCCCACTTCATACCTGGATGCCCTTTTTTGAATGTTGGGCAGGAAAAAAAATACCCAGACCAATCCTGTCAAGTAGCACTCTGAATATTGAGAAAACGTAACAATTTCATTGTGTTGGGTAAGTTATTTTTCTCAGTCACCCATGAAACAGTCACTGACTAAAAGTTCTAGCAGGTATTGTCACAAACAATATTACCTGTAATCCTTTCTAAATGCCTATAAACTGTATCAATGAGTCAACAAATAAAAAATTAAACTAGGCCTACAAGGTAGACATTTGTGTTTATTCTTTACATACAGTGGTGGTAGTGTAAATATTTATTTTATTGTTATCTATGGATTAATCATATGTATGTTATGTTATTATCGTTATGACCCAGTATTTTGACATTCGTTTTTCAAACTAAAACAACAACTTTAAAGAGCAATAACTAAAAAAAAGACAACATTTTAATCAGGTATGTGGATAACTTCTAATCAGTGGCATAATGGTAAACAGAATAGTAGCTGTGCTATGAATAGGGGGAGGGGGGTTGTAAAGGAATGCGAGCCAGAAATATGAAAAAGCTCTGAAGCCTATGCCACAAAGCCAATGAAGGAGGGAGCAGTCCCAAATAGCAACCCCTAATATACGTTTTTTTACATATTTAATGCGTAAATGGAGTATCGAGAATGATTATGCTAGATTTCCCCTAAAGCCCGACACATAGACTAAGAGTGGAAAGCAAATGTATTTACTTTTCTTATATTTAATGTTAGGATTACAGTGTAGCAGCTTTGCAGCGTTAGGACAACCTGTGTTAACATTGCAAACGACAGTTTCCAAATGGGTAGGGCAAAAATAAGCAAGTGGGGGAGTGGGGGAGTGGGGGAGCAAGGACATGAGACAAAGATATTACGAACACCAGAAATACTAGACAATACAGGTTAAGGTTTGGATTGGGAGGTGAAGGCCTTCCCGGGAAAGAGAAAATGGGACCACATTTTCTTCAGAATTTTGAGGACTTTCTTTTTTGATATGTAATCGCTGGATTGCTATCATTATATGTGATTTGTGACCATTATTTGTGCCTTTCTTTACACAACAGGAAGCCATGCGCTACGGAATTGGCCTCCAGTCGCAATGGCCTCCCCAGGTCAGATTTCCTGGTGGGCTCACCCAACAGTACACACGGTGATGGTGTGTCAGTTTCACCATGTACATTGCAGTGTTAATAAAAAAAAAACCATACTTATAGTTATCGGCGTAAATCTTTTATTTAATGCTCTAAGCCCAAACCTTAACTTTAAATTCCCTAACATCCCACCTGGTGGGATCCCTGCACAGTACTCACACCACTGCGGGGAATTTCATCTGTCGCACACAACTGGTTGGTGACCAATCCAGTAGGTGACAACAGGGGATGGTGGGTTGGATGAAACTAAAGGTAAGTATTTTAGGATAAGGTAAAACTAATTTTATATTTATAATTCCGTTTTCACTTTCGTCCATCCGAACATATCTTCTCCTTAGTTATTGGCTGTGTCCAAAAGGTAATCGGTCGAGCCAAACACGGCACTAAAATGCACAGAAGATACCTGGACAATTAATCATTTTACAAAGGCACCACCTAATGCAAGGGTTCATTCTCTCTTCCACAGGCACTTCGACTTTTCATTTCCTACCCACACGACTGCTGGACATAAAAATGTTCCTTCATACTAGCACCTCCAACAGCCCCACTGACATCTAGCAGATAGTGGCTGATGATGTTGTTATTGCCGTGCCATGTGCAAGCTGCCATAATTTCGTCTAAGGCCACCCCTGAGGCAAGGCACCCCAGGATCATGCCAAAGCTCTTAATTCATCTGGTCATGCTGAGGTAGAAAGTCTATGTGATTTGGGGCAGTGTCATATACGAGTCTAATCATCTCGCACGTCCAGGATGCCAGTTTCAAAGGGGTACTTGTAATCCATCCGGCATTACAGAGTCTTTTTGTGTGTTAAGGAAAAGTAGCATCAGGGGACGACCAGTCTTTTGCAAAGCAGATGAAAGCTGCCACTGCCAAGGCAACGAGGAACAAACCACATTATTTTGAGTAATGTGCAACAGTGCGGCCCATCACAGCAGTTCATAAGGCGCCGTAGACAGGCTGAAAAATATAAAGGGGAAATTCCAAGCTGGAAAAAGTCTGCGTACTCGTGATTGTAGGCTAGTGAACACTTGAACGAGTTTGGATAAAACTTTGCTGTGTATAGGTTCCATTTCCTCAATACAGGACAACACAGAATTGATGACAGATAGATACTCTTTAACGGCAATCATCAATAGCCCGGTCTGTAAAAGGTGTTCAAGGAAACTTGCAAGGGATGTGACAAAGGGGTCACAGGGATCCAGTGCCACAACTAGCTTTTTCCGAGGAGGGGTGCAAGGGCAAAACGTTGGGCCCCTCCTTAACAAATGCAGAATTTTGGGGAAAAATGGGCTCCCAACCCAGACCAAACAATAGTGAATTTTGCCACCTGGGCTTGGATGCCTTACTGCCTTTGCACCACCCCTAATTGTGGCACCACAGACATCCACCTCATTTTCCTCACACCATGCAAACGATCTTTGTCATTTGACTTCATACACCTTGATTGTTGACTTCCTGTGGCATTTGGGTAAGCAGGACACTGCAGGGGACAAGAAACCTGCAGAGTTTCAGGTTTCTCTTTAAAGTCTCCACACATGAAGATGCAGACTGAATGGGTTTGTATGAAACGTCTTGCTCATATCTTGGGAGAGTAGATCCGCCTGGAGGGGAAGTGGGATCTGGCCTTTCTTCTTCAGATCCAGTAGGTCCACGAACCAAGGGGCTGTTGGCCAAAGAGGTGCTATCACGATTACGGATCCTCATGAGGTTCGAATTTTGTTTAGCATCTTCTGTAGGATGGAGAATAGGGAAGGCACTGGAAAACAACCTTATCTATGAGATGCTTAGGCTGTCTGTCACCCAAGTTTGAGGATCAAGGATCAGGGGGATGAACCTGAAACTGCCGATTGATGCTGGTGATGAATAGTCCAGCAACGGCATTCCCCACTGTTGACAGCTCATTTAGCAAATTCTGGGACACAACTGTCACTCTGTCGTCTGGATTACTTTCTTCGGTGACAGCTCGTGAGGTAGTACATAGCTCCCCACAATGTGTCTGGGTAGTAGTGTCACTTGCATAACCGGGTTTTTCGCAATGTCGACAAAAGCACCCAGTTCCAGTGTATTGATATGAAGGCCCATCTCTTCTGTCAACCAAGGCTGTGCGTACATCTGGTGTGCTCTCCAGCCTGATGTTGAAGCAGCCATGAAGAGCAGAAGATGCGGGGTTGACAGGCTACCCCACTAACAGATAGCATTCCTGTAGCCACCATTGTAAAGACTGCCAGTAGAAAGATGGATAAGGGAGTCTCATCTTTCCATGAGAATTTTGAGAACTAGTGCATGGATCTGTTCCTCCAAGTGCCCAGCAGGACGAAAGTCGTGAAGGTGTCCATCAGGCCCATCACTGGACCTATTTCCCTGTTGGAGAGTAAGGTCCATTGACGAAGAGAAGTCAATGACGAGATCAGTTTCTCTATCCACTCTGGCGATGGACCAATTAGAAAATTGGAGAAATTGAACCCTGCCCCCAGAGACACAAAGGTTTGCGCTGGTAGGAACCGTGATTTTACATTGTAGACACTCAGGCCTGGCATTGCGAAGAGGCACAAGTACAACTGAAGATCTTGGCGAAGATTTCGTGGGCAGTTATTGCGCAGCAGGCTGTCGTCCAAGTATACATGTGATGGTGATGAAGAAAACCTACAATGGGCAAAAGTACGGTGGAGTATAAGTGTAGAGCTGTGCTGAAGTTGAACGGGATCACTTCGAAGTGGTATGTGCGTCCCCCTGAAGTAAACTGGAAGAAATGGAAGATGGATGGGTGCAATGGTATGTGAGGATAGGCTTTTTCACAGACACTGACACCGTGAATTCACCCTGTTGAAGTGAGTCCCTGACCGTTGTGACTGTTTCCATTTGGATATGAGACTTATCCACGAACCCGTTGAGTTGGCACAGGTTGTATCAGACGAGTACCCCTTGTTCATTTTTGGAATGAGTGCCCAGTGTTGAGAAGCAAATAGCACACAGACAAGGTTGTTTCTCTTTCAAGCGATGCGTCCACTATCTTTGATTAGCATGCATGCTAAAGCAATTTCTATTCATCTAACCGAGTTTTGACTCCTCTTTTATCATAGACCTTATTTCGGAAATGACTCCACTCATCAACTAGTCAATAGCGTGTGCAATAAAGTTCAAAATAGTCACAGATAAGGCAGAGGGGCCTCTGTTTGTCACAATGGTGTTTAATTGAGGCGGCAACAAAATAACGAGCAGGGAAATGGGCTGCGAGGAAATGCCAGCAGTGGAATTAAATTAGGGTTTATGCCAAATTCTTGCAAAGTTAACCTATGGTTCAACAAACCACACGAGACACCTGGTGGGGAGGAATGTTCATGTTGTGCTTGTTTCTGGTCAGGCATATACCAAGTTCTTTCGATTTTCTTATTTCGTCCTCGTTATGCTGTAGACAAATGTCGCACAGGTCTTTCCGAATATTACATGTACCCCATTTTCTACACACGACGTGGACGTTCCCTGGTGTTTTGTGCTACGAGCATGTTTCCATGGCATTTAGAGCTATCTCCTTGGTTTATGAATTTTGCATTTTAGTGACAGTGAAGTCACCCAACCCACTTGGTGTGTGCCCAAACTATTTGTGAGGGACAAGTGGCAATGCCTGCTGAGATGTGTGCAGGGCTACCGCCAGTTGCAGGGGGGGACGAGGGGGGCAGGGAATTTAAAGTTAAGGTTTGGGCATAGAGCATTAAATAAACGATTTATGCCAATAATTACAGGTAAGTACAGATGAAACTGAAAATCAAACCCGCTCAAGCGTGATCCAGTTGAGAATTAGTGGCTGAGCGCTTCTCCAGTGCACAACTACATATCAATTCGAAATACCTACCTATAGTAATGGAAAGATTAGTTTATCAAAATTAGTTCATCAGCGACGTGGTGCACTTGGTAAATCCCTGAGGCAGGTGATGAATCAACTAATACATTACAGTGTGCTTCTAATGCCACATAGTTGCTCTGTCATCACAGAATTAACCCAAGTTAGCAACATTATTCCTTTTATTACCAAAGAAAATAATTTTCTGTTCAATAAAATTTCCGTATTGTTCCTAAATCATTCTATAAATCTGCTATGAACTTTGACGGAATTTCAAGTGCATAATTACAAAAGAATGGATTTGTAAGGTGATAGTGAAAACTTTCTATTTTTTAGTGACATTCTAAATTAAGGTAGAAGTAAATGAACAGCTTATATATCAACTAAACTGTACTTACCGGCAAGCATTCTTGAAGGTAATTGGAAATTGAAACAATAATCGGTACAGTCTCCCCTCGTTTAACAGAGTAAGGAAGTGTATAGGTGAGAAAAAATGGTTGAAAGGCACGAACTGTTACGGGCGGTGAAACACCTAAACCATCCAAACGTGAAGTGCAAAAAGCTGTTGCAACCCAATCAGTAATAGTATGTGGGACTGTACGCGTTGCTTGTATAGAACCGGTCTCCCTGGAAAGTAAAATAAACGCCACATAATCATAAACAAGTATAGTTGCAGAACATCATGACAGTAAAGTATTAATAATTATGAAGTATTTAACAGCAAGAAAGTCTTTTGTATGGACAGGGAAGGGAACGAATGCATGATCCACTTAAACAGAACTCTAATTAAAAAGGGATGAGATCTAAATAAAAAAACTAGCAAGATTAAGTTAACAAGCAAACAGACGTGCTGCATTATGGTCCTCGTTATGCAAGTAGGGCATAGGGCATTTTTGTTCTATGACTCACAGAATCATTTTTTTTCGGATTTGCTTCTCTCTGCTTCTATTTGTAATACACATATTTAGTTTTTAATTTTTCTATAAATTTTGCATACTATTTTGTATGCTGCCCTTACATTTCACTTTGTGAGTAAATATCAAAAAGATTTTTAGATCCCATCAGGGGTAGCCACAAAAAAATCCGCTGCCCAACTGGAGGAAAATACAACATTTAGGATCTCAAAAATTACACTTTCAGTAGTCAAACTTTCTAAAAACGTCTCAGCTTCTGGTGGGCAAGTCCCAGTTCCCCCCCCCCACCCACTGTATGTGTTCCAATATTTTGAAGCAGTCAAAATAGCTTGCATACGTTTTTCAATAAACTTTCTTAAAAAAGCCTCGTCTCCTGGCTACTTGGCTTCTTTCATACGATGACTGTGTTGGAGGTGTGGATAGAAAAAAGGTGTGTGGATATAACAAAAAAATGGAATGGAATATGAATATGTTATTATAATTATGCAGCTAGTGATTTTACGATTTTAAGAGTAGTTGCTTCCTTGTTGGACTTACCCTATCCTGTGTAGTTCCCAAAGCCACGTCTCTGGGAAATAATTCCTTATTTCAACCTTGGATTTAGATACTAATTTCTTTTTAGGCGAATTAAAAGTCGTGTCTTCACTATGTGGTTTATACATCGGCATAGGTGGTAATTCCATCAGTAAAGGTGCTCCTTGCGCCTGCAAGTTCTCCATTGGAGGCATATCGAATACTGCAGCCATGAAAAAATACATAAATAAAAATCAATGAATTAATTAAAAGGAGACTATGATTGACAATACAACAATATTTTATTTAGCACTTACTTAGAATTCACAGAACTCGTACTTGGAATTGATACTTAGAATTCATAGAACATACCTGTGAAG
Organism: Lithobius niger; assembly: GCA_023313725.1. Lineage (NCBI taxonomy): Eukaryota > Metazoa > Arthropoda > Chilopoda > Lithobiomorpha > Lithobiidae > Lithobius > Lithobius niger. The sequence goes on from JAHWFP010146332.1 coordinate 42,837, forward strand.
ACTTTACTGCTTCCACAAAGAAGGTATACAGTAAATTGCTAAGTTTCTCTTATAAAGTATGCACTTAAACAGTTCTTTTAAATTGCAATTTAAAATTTAGTTAAAATGGCAAACGTTTAGAGGATAAGCCAAACAGGCTCGAGTAGTGGTAATTAATTACAAATGCAAACCTATTATTGTTTCTTTTAAATCTTAAATGTCAGACTATCCTTCATGGGAAATTGAACCCAGGCCTTCTGAAACCAATGGCCAAAGCCTTATCGCTCAGTCATAATGACAGTGATGTATCAAGCCATGCACACAAGTAGTAACCTACTCCTTCAGTGCCCCTCTTCATTACTCAGTAAAGGAACGGTGCAGGAAAATCCTGACCTAACCTGTACATCAATGCGGGGTGAAGTCTCGACCTGCCTAGTATTTCCTTCAAACAACCTCGTGAGAAAAGATGATTCGAAATTAGACTAAACAAGATGAATTTGGTGTTTAACACGGAGCTTGGCAGATGGAATCAGAATTGTAGCAATCAGCTAGCTAACGTTTCGAACGAGACCAGAACGAGACTATCTTCAATCTGTCTCGTTTCTATATTAACCGTGGTGGTCGTGGTCTTGTCTCATGTAACATTGTTCTCAAGACTGCAACGTTTAACCCCAATCATGATTCAAAACTCGAGACGAGACAAGACTACAATGTTTAACTCCAGTCATGGTCCAAAACTCTAGACGATACAAGACCGAGAACAAGACATGTCTCACCTCATACAAAATACTACAGCAGGTAAATACGACTGACTGTACAGCACAAATCTGTGAAAAAAATATAAACAAGTCGACCCCTTCTGGAACTTTAACTATGGATGTTTTGCTGAGGTGTTTGCTGCACAAACCACTGCACTACCGGATCACTGCAGCACTGCACCACTTGGTAAATTCCCTGGCTCTAATTTTCAGCCCTAAATTACCTGGCTATAATTTATATCATAGACTGGACAGTAAGTAGACAGAGCACCGAATTTACGGTCGTCTCCAAGTGCATCACAGTTTATCGACCTAACACTCACCATTGTAAATTTCGAATCCAGAACAGTTAAGGAATTCCGACGAAGCATTCATCTTGCTGCTGATAATCAAGTGAACTTTTAAAAACTGGCAAAATAAATCATTGTTGCTTCCTTATAACTAACAATCTTTTTCGATGTAACTCACAGGATGCTCGGCATGTTTAGTTGATGTCCGCACAATTTAACTTTCTTCTTAATTTTAAGCTTCGGTTAAGCCAGAAGAACATAATTTAGAAAGTTGTTGGTATTGCCAAGAATCATTTGTTTACAATATTGTTAGTCTCGCTAGGAAAGTTTTGTTTAGAAACTGTTTGTCATGAATGGGGTGCAGAAGGAAGGGAGGAAGGATAAACGTGGTTAGACGTGTCTTGGAGGAATACAGCATTGGGGCGGTAACCAACGAATCACAAAGAGAGTTCCAAACTGGTACCACTATTAGAGCGAAAAAGGACCTCCAGGAATGTAGACAGAATCCCGGAAGGACGAGTTTCAAACAGTTACAACGAGTTTTAGTGAACAAGTTAAATTCGAAAAATGGGAGTTCCAAAGGGAGTATGGAATACACATTCTTAAAAGTTAGATCCAGGTCCGCTCGCAAACACCAGCACTCAAGTGTAATCCAGCTTGAAAAGATGCAGTCGTTGACTGTATGGCAAAGAATGAATCCCTTGTAACGCCTTAGTATGTTTTCTTTGAACGGCTTTAATCCGATCAATATCCTTAAGGAGGTTAGGTGACCAGACCTGCCTGGCGTACTTGAGCAGTTGTTTGACAAAACTTTATAAGCCCAAATACTGGTGTTATGGTTTCGGGAGTTAAAACAACGACGAACCATCGTTGGTCTGCGGCTGGCTGCCGCAGCAATAGAAATGCAGTGAGTGGTGAATTTCAAATTGTTCTGAAACCAGACGCCAAGACTGCGAAAACTGCCAAAAGTTTCCCTCAGGTGAGAGTCACTTAGTAAATAATTAAGGCTGCCTGAAGATCACCAATAGCGAAACTGCTCCAGGAATGATCTTCGTGGGTGCCTCACTCTCGGAAAGTGAACTAAACTGAACGAAACTGACATTTGTCGGAGGATAGAGGAAGCTGCTATTTCAGGGACCAATAGAAAATATAATTGATACTGTACTCCAGACGAGATGCATCTTTCGATGAAATAACAGGGAAGTTTAAGATCATCTGCAAACTTTTCCTAGGAAACGGAATTTTCATTCCAAGTAAGATCGTTAAGAAAAATAATAAAAAGAAGTGGCTCCAAAACGGAGTCCTGTGGGACACCACTCATGATATCTGCAGGCGAGGAGAACTCGCCGTCAACAATAACACGCTGAATACGTCTACTCAGAAAGGCAGAAATCCAAGACAAAAGATGCCCTTGAAATCCAATTGAGTGAAGTTTGAATAACAATTTTGAATGAATTACAGACTCAAATGTATTTTTAAATTAGAAAAGAATGATGTGTGTCTGGATACCTAAGTCAAGTGCCTCTGACCATTTTATCAAGTACCACAAGTAGTTGGTAGGCCTTGTATCGGTCGGGCACGAACCCAAAATGGTCAGAATCAATAAAATTGAAAGCATCAATATGTTCCATCGTTGATTCTATATTTAGGGATTCCATAATTTCACAAAGTGCAACAGTAAAGGAGATTGGTCGATAATTATGTGGGTCAGAAGCATTCCCTTTTTAAAAAATAGGTACAACAGACGCAGTGGACCAAATAAGGGGTAGGCACCCATGGAGAAGGAGAGTGAAAAAATAATGTGAAGAGCAAAGGCAATTTGATCACCAATTTTCTGGTAGAAAAAGGAAGAAAAATCCGCTGGATCCACAGAGCGGCTTGGCTTGAGTCTGCGCGCAGACCTTTATAGATGTCTGCCACTCTGAACACAATATCAGTACAGACAGCGGTTGCACTATGAATACGAAGAGAATGAAAAGAAGGCTAAGATGAAGAGCCGTCGTCCAAAATACAGTGTCGAGAAAACTGGGAGTTAAAAGCTTCAGCATTTTCAAACGGAGAAGCAATTACATTTCCGTGTACTTTAAGGGTGGGGGGGGGGAGAAAGTACGAGAAGATTTTGATTTAAACAGTAAAGTTGAAGAAGGCTGAGGGATTTGATTTCCCCAGGATTTTTTTTCAAGTTCAATGGTAAGATTCTTTACGCAATGGGAATAAGATTTTTGAAGCGAGGAATACGTAAGTGGATTTAAGTGAGTCCTGTTGGCTCGCAAGCGATGCCAGGCAACAAGTTTTTTCCTCCGAATAGAAGACAGTTCATTAAAGTGAACCTCTCTCTGGATCCTGCGGCAAGAAGACGTGAACGTGCAAAGGACAGCGGAACTGCGCAACATATGTAGGAAATGGTTCCAAGCAGAGTTTACATTAGCAAACGCATCGAGTTCAAATCTTCAATCAACACCCTACAGTTTATGATGCAGTTTATCAAAATCAGTGAAATGAAATTTTATGATGAAGCTTAAAATTGACCATATTGTGATCACTGGTATCAGCTTCTCAACAACGTCAATGTCAAAGATGGCCCATTCATCATCAGTAAAAATAATATCGAGAAAATTTGGGCCACGGTTTGGTTCGGTTACCAACTGTGTAAAGCCACAGTCAGAAATTTCTTCTAGAAAGGTGTTCTGGGCACCATCAGTGGAAGAGAAAGTGTTCCAGTTGGTGGTAAAAAGATTTAAACCACCAAGCACAATATTAGAATAACCAGAAACTAATGTCGACTTGATGTATGCAGCAGTTTTAAAAAGCTTATTGACATCAAAACCACATGGGATATAACACAGGATAAAGTTAAGTTACGATTTCGGGAGTCTAACAGTGAAAGATACAACTTCGTTGGCGGAGCTGCTCAGAAGAAGGTTTGTGCCTATGCGTTAAATTAAAGCTATTCCACCAGCATGGGACCCTCGGTCACGGCAAATGACTTTGAAGGGAAGGCCACTAAATACCACTGCATCAGGTATGGTGTCGTTAAGCCAGGTCTCAGTCACAAAGATCAGGTCAAGTGAGTTAGCTACCAAGAGCAAGGGGAATACCTGTAAGTTAGCATATAAGCCGTGCATATTGAGCAAAGAGCAATTTAGGTTTTTGGAAGGTAGCATGGAGTATGTGTGACAAGTGGTGTGGTTAAACGGTGGACAGACCAAAATGGAGCTGCAGCTTGGGGGCTGTGGTGAGGAGTGGGGCGGTATGATGTGGTGGAGTGCCGATGACACGTTAAGGTTGCATTGGAAAAGATGTGGTGGACCATCGAAATAAAGTTCCAGTTTGCATTGATAAATCTTGAGCAAGAAAGGAAATTAACTTGTGAAACCCTGCAGTCAACTCCAGAGTTCTCGTCATTTAAACGGGGAAACAATCCAACAAAAGAAACCCTTGATTGGGATCTAATACAATTTACTTTGAAGTCACTTTTGGCGAGGAACTCCACGATGGTATACGGCAGATCACAATGAATATTGTTAGATCCTACACACAGCACAACATGGACATCCTGGTCAGCGTTAAGGATTGAGTTAAGGTTACTCGTGATTTGTTAGACTGTACAACCAGGGAAGGTCTACGATGTGGATTTATGTGGTGCTGCTAGGATTGCGACAAAAATCAGAGGAGCATGTGGGGTGTATTTGTTTAAGCATGCAATGGATTCGTGGCAAAATCTGGTATATAGCAGCCTAGTATCAGTCTTTTTTTCGTGCGACCTGGCAGAAGATGTTTTTCTTTTGGGTGCTGACGAACAAGGTTTGCTTTTAGCTGCTGACGGATAATAATGGAGGAGGGTAGAACCAAATTGGTTGGAGTTTTTTTTTACCATTACTAGACTGAAGTGGGACAGATTCGGTGGTACAGTCTGGAGAATGGGCCAAAGAATGGGCCAAAGCGCATATGCCTAAGCATAGATGATGGTGTACAGCAGATAAACGAGGAACATGTGAAGAGTGTAGCTGTGCAAACCATCTGCAGTGGAGGATAAAACTATTTTCACTACGAAAGCAAGGTTGCGTCTAACATCATAAGGTATGTGCACTGGGTCAACTATTGTTTTGTTTAGGTCAACACCTAAGGCTATGTTTTCACCCAGAAGGGTATTAGGATTTACCTCGGGTTCCATCGAGGTGTTGGCTACTTGTGCATTCCTAATGTTCGAACAAATATTGGCCAACATGGCAACCTGATTGACGAACATGTCCTCAATTTTTTTCCTAGTACCTTAAGACTACTTGTCACAGTATTTCCCAGCCACTCGCGGAAGAGTGCAATTTGAGCATTAGAAGTGACGTTCAAGAGGAGGTCGAAGCATTGAAATTGTCAGTAGGCAGCAGTGGTGGCAAGCCTTCAGCACTGGGAAAGGAGACACCATCATTCTTTGATTCCATTAAGGTTGCACTAAGTTTATTAATGGTGAGATTAATGCTAAGATCAAGATTGCATTCCAATCTAATGATGGCAACACTTTTGTTATACACTTGAGAGTTAATCCTGAAGTGCCTCCACAGTTTTCTCCAATCCAGTGAATGTAGTTTCATTTAAAATGGTGGAAGATTTCGCCACTTCAGAGAAACGAGAGAAAGTTGATGAGTGAGGCAGAAATTCGGATTGCTCAGAAAGGCATAAACTTCCCATGGAAGAGTTCGAAGAATTGTCCGAGATTGAATCAGGCAAATTGATGTCGTTGATTTTTGGAACGATGGGAGAAGGGTTTGGGGTCGACGACTTCCTGAGAACAGCAAAAGTTGTATTTAAGTTCGCCAAGGTTTCTTCACCAAAAACATGGCTCGCCAAGACTTTTTTAGCAATCGAAGCACATGAATTTCACTTTTTTTCTTTCATTACTTTTTAGAAAGAAGACGACTTTTTAGTCTGATTCCTCTTATTGTCAGATTTAATGGAGGCATGGTCATAAAAACAACACATAAAGATACACGATAAGTCTATAAGGAGGATTCAAAAAGTAAAAAAAAAGTTTTAAAAAAAGGATAAGCATGCTTTACCAACTGCTTCCTACTCTTCCGAAAGAAGGAAAAAACGAGAAATAAAAAGTTCCTTTTTAGCAATGGTGCGATTCTATTCGGGCCGAGAATTAGGCAGACCAAAGTCACCAAGATGCTGATGCCCCACACCAAAATGCCGATTGTGAAGCACTGAACTGATTTGAGTGGAACATGAATCGCTTAATAAGGTCTTAGGAGGTTCATTGATCAGTATGACTCACCCAAAGTTTCGAAGAAAGCATGAAAATTGGAAAACTGATCCCAAATTCCGGAGCACAAAAACGCAGTGTGGTCATAAGTAGACTATTTTTAGAATATTGTTAGTATTACGAAGAAGCTTTTTTTAGAACGTTGTTATATTGTGTGGAATCTTTTGTTTAAGGTATTGTGAGTATTGCTGAGAATCTTTTGTTAAGTATATTGTTAGTTCTGCGAAAAACTATTCGGTAGAATATTGTTAGTATTGCTAAGAAGCTTTTATTTAGGATATTGCTAGTATTGTTAAGAATTTTCAGTTTAAAACGTCGTTACTATCGTAAAGAAAGAATTTTGTTACTAATCATCCTTTATTTAGCATACTGTGATTGTTAAAAACAAACTTTTGTTTAAAATATTAGTTCAAACGAGACAGAAAGCTAATGGGCTCGAGATTGGTTAAATAAATATGGATGCAAACCTATTTACATTGCCTTTTGGACTTATATGTCAGACTGCCTGAGCGGGAAAATTGAACCCACGACCTTTGGAACCAAAGGCAGAGATCCTACTGCTGAGCCAGACTGACACGGCCCGTGTTGATGCCAGGCCGTGTCAGTCTGGCTCAGCGGTAGAATCTCTACCTTTGGTTCCAAATGTCGTGGTTTCGATTCCCCGCTCAGGCAGTCTGACATATAAGTCTAAAAGGCAACGTAAATAGGTTTGCATCTGTATTTATTTAAAATAATAGTAGCATTGGTAGGAATCTTGTTTAGGAGTTTGGAGTTTTTGCCTGGTTTTTTATGTATTTCATTCCAGTATGTTATTGCCATCGTTGTCCAAATCCCGTAATTGCACAGTTGCCTGGGTAATCCACACAAAGAATGCTCCGCAACATTTCCCACACCTCTTCTTGCAGGTTTTTTTGTATGACAGTTCCACCACAGGCTTGTAAAGTTAGTATTACTTACCATACTAAATTTAAAAACAAACTACAAAAGTTTAAACCCACCTGGAGAACGCATCAGAAGAGGTGGTGGTCGAAAACATGGGCGAGTTTCTAAAGTCGAATCAGACATCACCACCATCCCAGCATCCTAAAACACAAACCAAATGCAGTGAAGGATGAATACGCTAGGTATAAGGTAAGGATTGGCTTGAACCTGTCGATATTTCAGACATTAAATTAAGAAAGAAGATAACTAGCATAAAATGAAGAAAACAAATGTTACAGAAGCTTAGGGAACTGTATGTTGCATAAGTTAGGACAACACGTGATGCGTAAAATGAGGGAATTATATGAGGAATTATAAATGAAGAAACACATGAACATAAAATGAAGAAAATACATGCCGCGTAAAATGAGGAAAATTTGTGGTGTGTAAAATGAGGAAATTATATGGTGTCGAAAATAAGGAAAACACACGGTGCATAAAAATAGAAAATACGTGGTACATAAATTGTAATAAGAAAAACCAAATTTTACACCAAAGATTTTTTTTACTTATCCTAAAAGTACTTGCCTGCAATTTTACGCTTTTTGTTTAGAAATGACGTACCGTCCAAAACTCCAAAAAAAATAAACACTGTAGGTTATATAACCACACCTCCCTCTATTTTGTGCATAACCGCCGGTAGGCAGGCAGCCTCCTTTTCTCTCAGATTTTGTTTAGATAGTCGAATACACCATACGATAGTTCGACTGCAGGAGGTGGACGGGTTCTTACAGGTAAGTATTTTAGGATAAGTAAAAACAACCTTTAATTTTAAAATTTGGGTTTTACTTTCATCCTAACACATTTACCAGTAAAGCGGACTTTGTCAACTGCTATGTGGCAGTCAAACCCAAGTGTGTCAAATGAGCTTAAGAACTTAAAGTGAATCCAAAGCAAAGCTTCCTCAAATCCTTCTATTCCAATAAATATACTTCTTTGCCACTAACGTTCACCAATGACACAATTGTGGTATCACACCAAAGTAGCTAGCACACCAATACACACATTTTCCACACCAAAGCACACATAACGAACCGCAACACGCCAAAACTCCTATACACCCAATATATGGTCCCTTACCGCCATCATACACTATACACCAGAGTTGGGGCAGTGCACACCCTATGATACATCCCTTGCCATTGTTAAACACACAAAACGTACCAACCTAGTGCCCCTATAGAAGAGAGGCTCAAGTCGACACACGGAATTTCCTACCAGGATAGACCTGGTCAGTCTCCGGCCCATTGATACTCCGCCATTGTTCCTGGCAGTGTACGCTAAGTATCATTGCTAAGTACGTAACGTGGGTGTCACAGACTGATACCTTAACTTCCCGATAAAAAAAACCCTCAATGTGCCCTCCTGGTGCCACTCACACGCAATGAAGACCGTCTCCAGACGCGAAACCCTATTGCGGAATTGAGTCAATATTTTGATGGGTTGGGATCAAAATGGCTATTCTTGTTGTGGTTTTTTAGCATTTAGCATTTGTTCGTGCATCTGCCTGATGGTCAGTTCTTTGAAGCTGATTGGTTTTGTGGACGAAGATGGTTTTCAGTTACTTTTGTCTTAGATGAGTGACTGGGTCTTTACTTGTTGTGCTGTGTATGACAACACACTTTATTTTTCTTTGCTTTGGCCGTCAGTGTGGTTGGCGAATTGTTGTGTTTCCGTTTCGTGCTGTTGTTGTAGGAATTAATTCTTTTAAGCGTTTTTTTTTTTTTGTTGGCTTTACGTTTGCGTCACGGTCGGACTGTGTTGGTTCGGGCTATGTCATTCATGTTGTTTTTGTGTGCGAGTTAATCCTACATGACTGTACACCCTTCCCTGGGCCACTATGTTATATTTGAATAAGAGTCCTGTTTGACGAATGCTGTGTATTAATAATTATATGAAGTCAAACCAAGCAGAGCTACATAAAAATATACAAACAACGTTTCGAAAATTTTCAATTTTCGTCATCAGGTTAGCAATAAAATTAAAGCATGGCAAAAGCCACTAAGTCGTCCTACATTAAAAGCATAAAAACAGTTATTTAAAACGGATAAAAACTACCAATTTCTCCCCTCAAAAGAGGCAGAAATGGCAGCTGAAATGCACGGCCCAACTGCTCCGTTGGGAAACCAAGTCGCAAGGTGACTTGGTTTCCCAATGGAGCAGGTGGGTCGTGCATTTGACTGCTTGGTTTGACTTCATAATAATCTGTTACCATGCTTTTTACTCCATTACAGTGTATTAATAATGCATTTGGACATGTACTTGTAAGACGCTTTTGGTTGCAAAGTATAAAGCTCCCTGTCACATCCTGTCATTGTAGGCCTACATGGCAGAACTCCCCTTGCATAATATTCTGTGGTATTGAAAGCTGGTCCCATAGAGAAGAGACATGCAATTAACCTGAATAAAAACTGTATGTGAGAGTAATAACTTTCATACGTTGCCTTTTTCCCCTTAGGAACACTACTTCTCGGATCTTGCAGATAACAATAATGGCAACACGGACCTCGCCCCATCGTCTTAAATTTTTTATTACCCTTAGAATTCCCCAAGTACACTACATAATAACAATAACGTAATAACAATAATAAAAAAAAATTTAAAAAAATCATAATATAATAACTTTATTGTTAAGACGGGCTCGAAGTTCAGTTGAACTTGTTTGAGCAGCAATACACAGACAGCAAAAAAATACACATACCGTTGTTTAAATTCAAAAACCAGTTGCATAAATATTAACTAAATAATGCCTTTAAAATAGTTAAAATAGTGTTAATATAAGTAGTCTTAAAAAATCAATGTATACACAATCAAAAGTGTTACTGTCTCACACATCATTAAAAAAACATTATGTACAGTAAAATCCACAAAAAAGAGCAGTGTTAAAAAATTAGGAAATTCTATTTACAGTAGTAAAGCTTAAAAATAATGAATATTAAAAAAAAAACACAGTATAAGTTATAAATAAAATTATTTACAATAAAATTCTCGTTCTCAGTTAAAATTGAATAAATACTCATTAAATTGCAAAATCAAGACATATAAATAAAAAAATTGGCAGTAGAAAATAATAATTATAATAATAGACATTTTGATTTACCCAAAGTTTGCTTAATGACAAAGAGAGTCCCTAACAAATACATACATTATAAAAAAAAAAAACAGAGAACAATACAGCAAAAATTTTACATTTGAAATTACATAATTAGCTAAAACTGTGTTTCAATGATCCATTTTCTTATACGGGTCTTAATAGTTTTCTTTGATAACTCATTTAAGATTGTGGATTGTGTAAGATAAACATCTTTACCATAAGAGTTTCGCCAAGTCGGTATTTTAAACTAACCCACATTAGTTCTTTAAGGTCTTATTTAGGATGTTTGGTCAAAAAAGTTACACACAATCATATTATACTTGTAGAGCATCCTAAAGGTAAGTAATTTAAATTCCTGATAAATTTCAGAAGTGGATTTTCCAGTTTTGGAGTCAAAGAGTATTTTGGAAGCTTTGTTCAGGCAGTTTTGCAGTCTATCAAGGTAACAATGCCTCGCTTTCATCAATTTCAAATTTTACACATTTGAGGCCTGTTATATTTTGGTCACGGACAAAAAGAAGGACCCCACCACCACCACTACGATGTTTCCTGCAGTTTGAAAATGTATGATAGTTTTTAATATTGGAGCTTCTGGTTTCATGGGAAGTTAAGTTTATTTCCGTGAAAACAATAATGTCCCACGCAATTTCTGCAATTTTATATTCAGCGAGCCAATTGTCCCAATTCATTTTGCAACTTCTTATATTTGTATGCAGGCATTTCAGGTTTAAGGAGTTATCGCTACTTAAATCAATAGGAAGTGAAAGAAATTCTAGTGAAAGAAATTCTCGTGAATTTCATTATGACATAGTATTACTTGCTCCATCAATCGGTTGTAGATTGTTGACCGTTGTCACCTATGGTTTCTTTACATTTTTTTAGTTGTAGTTCCAGGTCCTCTTCACTCTTGTTAAAATCGATCTGTCGTTCTTTTTCGTCTTTCCTCAAACATATTTTGCCCATTTTTACCCATATGAATTTATATTTGCTTCCCAGTTCATGCTTAGTTTTCCAAAGAAGTGATTTGTAAAATGTTGTTAGGTTTTCGTTTATAAAAATTCTTGAGATATTTCCATTACTGAAAAGATCATCATTGGTGATATTTTTCTTGTATTTACTTCCAAGCCATGCGTCCCTGTACTGACGATTTCTGAACTGAATGAGGATCGATGGGACCTGGTTTGATTTCTTCGTTGGGAGTCTGTGTGCTTTGTCAATCCAGACGTCTTTGAATTCTCTGATGTCCAATGAGTCAGCGATGCGGTAAATAGTATCCTTGAGGTTTTCATTTTTTTTTCAGTTTCCACACCAATAATTTCGATGTTTTTATTTCGGTTATGTTGTTCACTTTCCTCTTGCATTTGTTTTTATGCAGCTCACAGGCTTTTTTAATTGAGGGAAGTCTTGATCAGGGTTCCCTGCAATTATATTGTTGCTGTTTGCGCCCAGTTTCCCTTTCAATTGGTCCAGTCGTTTGCACAAGTTCGCGTTGTCTTTTTTTATTTCGTCATTCTCCTTCTTTATTTCTTCATATTTTTTGTCAGCGAACTCAATGTTTAAGAGAATTTGTTCATTTGTTTTAATTATAATGGCCAGCTTTTCTTCCAGTTTTCTCATGTTACATTCCAATTTATCATTTGTTTTCGTGATGTTCTCATTGTCTTTTTTTTAGCTTGTTGTATTCTTTTCGTTGTTGGTCCAGTTCTTGTAGGATTTTCACATTTGTCTGCGGTACATTATTTTTTTTTTCAATCGATTGCAATGAGGCTATGCTATCGTTGGGATCCCCATTTTCGTTAGTGTCATCATCATTTTTTCCGTTTTCTGAGTTACTTCGGTTTTTTTTAGATCTGCATCGTTTGCAAATCCATTCTTTTTTTTTTCTTTTCACTCATGCCATTAATGGTAGACTCTGCTAGGCCTGAACATTTTTTTTTCGGAGTGTATTTTTCCTTTGCACTTGGCACAGTTTAAAAAGTCGTCTTCATTAGTATTTATCTTATTTTCGCATTCACCACATTTCGCCATTGTCGCAATGTGACTTCCGTAGCACTTTTTTCAATTTTTCTGTATCGCGCACAAACAGTAGATGTTCCACACCAGCTTCCGTACATTCGTCGCTCAGGCAACTCTTGGGAGTCAGCGGGGGAAATGATTAAAATAACGGTTAAAACTTCGTACAACACAGTCCTCCGCTTATTCTTGGCATGTTTACAGTTACGAAAACACTTAGTGTTGTCACGGATGGCAGCACAAACCTGCATAAAACTGCAAAAAAACCACGAACGCGGCCCGTCGCTCAAATAATAGTAATAATAATAATAATCATAATAATAATTTTTAATAATAAAAATAACAATAATAATAATATTATTGCATGAAAAATACTCGAAGTTTGAATTAACAAAATTGTATGAGCAGCAATAAGTGTACACGTTTTATACACGACAATTACATTATACATACATGAAATAAGAAACAATTACAATTAAAACTAATGCATTTTAATAACACAATAAGTCGACGAGTACCTTAAATAATCTTTAAAATTAATTTTGTAATCTATATTTTTTAACTAATTCAGTCATTAGATTTCGTTTCAATTCAGCTTTGGACTGATAATAATAATAATAATTTATTACAGTTATAAAAAAAAATATATACAAAATACAAAGTCAGAAAAACAAAGGAGCACGAAGCTAAAGAAGCTTGTATGTGCAATTTTTCAAAAACAGTATACAAAATTATATTTTCATATATTATATACATTAGAAATTCACAATAAAATTTTGTTAATACTTATTACAAATAAAATAAAGGTCATAAAAAAAACAAAAACAACAACAACAAAAAACTTGTTAATGGTACAAACCAATGGTACCAAACAAGTAAATTCCTAAACCAGGTTTCGTGGTAGTTACGGAATATTAATTATTTTTCCAAAATCCATTGTTTCAGTTTAACTTTCATCTCGGTAATGTTTGCCAGATTTCTTAGAAATACAGGTATTTTATTAAATTTATTTGGAATTACATAATAATAAAGTTTTTTGCTCACTTGACTCGAAGTTGTTGTCAACTTGTATGAGTCAGCAATACAAAATAAATACAAAAATACACAAATATTCAGAGAAAAAAAATATATTTGCCTGCTAATTACAACATAAATCATTACACAAAGTTACAAGTTTCGCTACACGATCACCACTTCCATTATGATTTGAACATGATTGTATAAAACAGTATTTAATAGAAATTGAAATGTAATTGTTGACTTTATTTATTGCCTAAAAGCCAGTCTTTTAATTTGGGTTTTAGTTCACTTACGCTGTTACCCTTTACGATCTCTTTTGGTATGGTATTAAATTTGTTGCAATTTGTTCTGAGAAAGTGTGTAGTGATCAAGGCAGGAATAAACTGCTGCAAATTTTACTGTTTGCCGGATGTCTACCGTGATTCTTTCATTGCCAGTCAGGGGCTGACTTTTATTTCTTGTCTTCACGACTACGAAGCCAAATTTCACCGTCTTCTAAAAACGTCAAGTGTGCCGTAAAAAAAGGGGTTATATGATTGAAGTTTCATTTTACTTGTTAAAATATACACGGATAAAAATTGGTTAATTTTAATTGAAATTATCAAATGTACAATTCAGAAAATTGGATCTGTTTAAGTGCTGTTGTGCTTTACATAACGTACGATTTGATTATTTCAATTAAAAATCACCACTTTTTATCCGTGCACATTTTAACAAGTAAAATGAAATTTCAATCATATAACCCCTTTTTTACGGCACACTTGACTTTTTTGTTTGTAATCCGTGTACCTTTTTTACGGCTATGGTGTCGCGCTATACAGGTTTATGCATGCAGTCGATTGTTGCATGCACGAAGAATGGATCTGGAGTTTGGTGAGTGGCATTGTTCCCTAAATACAATGGTTAAAACAATGTAAAACAATCAAAATGATCGTTTAGGGTCCCGTAACTCCGGAATGGATCGACTAATTGAAAAAGTGGTCCCTGTAAGGTTGAAGCCCAGGGAAATTTCTGGCTCAGATTTTTATTTTAATTTGTTACATGAATTTTGACAGTTTATCCTATCTTTCCCATATTTCATAAATTTACAATTTTCTCCATGTACTATATATATATGATGTCGCTTCCTTCATTTACTTTCATTTTTGGTACTGTTGTATTCATATATGTTGTTTTTTCTTCACTTATGTAATAGTAACAATAATAATAATAAGAGTAATAATTTTTTATTGATTTCATGTACAGGCATGAAGCTCTAGGGAGCTTGTATGTGCAAGCAAGGAATATATAACACACTTAATTAATTTTTAAGACGTGATTTTGTAGTCTATAATACCTATTTTACCATTAGATTACGTTGAAAAAATAGTAAAAATTATGATGTACAATGTTGTGAGATCTATTTCTTAATTGTGTTTTTTTTTTTACAGTTTGTGGTATGTGTTTCCTTCTTTTAAGGTCCTCAGAAGGTTATTTAAGTTGTGTGGAATTATATAGTTTTATCCTCTCTTACCATACGAATTATTTCAAATTGGTTTAATTAATGCTTCATTTCCACGACTTATCCAATTTGTTTTTATTTTATACTCTGTACTATTATGTCTTTTTAAAAGGCTCCAAGCCAATGTTTGTGGAAAGTTCCAAATTTGGTGTTTTTTTTGCATATTTCTTCGCTGTTTTGCGTTTTGTCTTTCTTGAAAAGTGTTTTTAGGGCTTTGTTGATTACTTTTTGAAGTTGATTAAGTAATCCATTTGTTTTTGTGCTCTATATTGAAATACTGTAAATACAAGTATAGAGAGAAAAGCACTTACGCGGTATAATTATTTAAAAGTCTGAAATGTGCACAATATTTAAGATCGATCAACGTTTTCTCCGCTCATTCTCAAACGCAAAATTCGCAAATTTTCGGTTGCTTTGTAGGGGATGGAAAATCTCTTCCTGCAATCTTCTTCAGGCTCATTTCGATCGTGCTTTTCATTGGCCTACATCATTGCTATTAAATATAATAATAGAAATAAAAATGTTGCTTTTCATATATTCATAATTTTTCATGTTATCATTAAATCTTCCAATAATACTATTAATTTTATGCCAAACTTTTTGTCCATCCTTTTTATTTTATGGAGAAAGTTTTTGTAGTAATGTTTGCTTGGTTATTTCAATGCAACTTTCTTTTTCAGAGGTTTATATTTGTCATTATTTCAGTAAAAGTGAAATTATTTATTTGTATTCCGATGGTTTTAAGAGATATGTCCATGTCTTATTTTTTTTAGTTAGTCAGCTTAAGTAATTCATTATTCATTTCTAAACTCATTATTTTTGCTGTTTATTTTTGTAAGGTTCTTATTCTGAGGGGGGAATAGTTTTTTTTGTAGATTAAATTAATTGTACTTTCAGTTTCTTCATACAGGGTGTCCCAAAATTCCCAGAACATCCTCATAACTTTTTAAGGGGTTCAAAGAAAATAGTGACACTCTGGCAATGTAAGTTTGCTTAAAGGATCTACCTTTTCATACATCCAGCATTACGCCTGCCCCCTATGGGGGGGGGGGACGCAGGGGCCCCAACTCAGAAATTTTCAATGGAATGAGCGGTAAAGGAATAAAGGAATACCTTATTTGAAAGGTCTTCATTAGGCGAGTAAAGTGCCGCAACGATAACTTCAATACAGTGAGCCCATCCATAATGGCAGCCAGTCAAACATTAGAAATTTCCTCTGCATCCCTATGTCTTATAGGTTCGTTTTTTTGGTATTGTTGTGGTACCAAAGCGGCCAACAAAGTTTTAGTCGCGTGGACTATGCCATTGTCGACATTTGAGCTAAAAAAAAAAAAAAAAACTTCCCGTGTCTACTAAACCAGACAACTTTAAACCAAACGAGGATAAGTTCTTAATTTCGAGATGGCAGCCTGATACGATGAAAAGGCGCATTTATTTCCTAAATGCTCACTTTCAGAAAGGAGTTGAATTGTTTTTAAGTGGGCGGCAACAATCGTTGCTTGCAACAATGTTGAAATGCACGATACCGAGGTGAATTGTTTCAAAGGATTAACTTAAACATAGGGTTAC
>JAHWFP010146338.1:0-13001 GCA_023313725.1 Lithobius niger
ATTATATTATATTATATTATATTATATTATATTATATTATATTATATTATATATTATATTATGCAAAGTTACGAAAAAGATTCAAAGCTAAATAGTAAATTAGGTAAATAAAACTCCCTGATGAAAAAAAAGAAGTTCAGCTTATTTTATCGTCTACATTTGTAAAATTTCCAACAGCAACATTCGTCCAGTAGGGAATACGTTAGTCATTAGCCATCAGTAGCTCTCATTCTAAAATTTCGGTGAACATCACTTGCTCTAGGTACGATTTAGCACTTTGTGTGGGAAGAGGTTCGCTAATTAGAAATAATGATCAAACAAGATTTTCACTGGAAAACACCTGCACCTGACAAAGACAGAGAAAATAAATGGTTACACCGTGAGTACCACAATGTCCGTGCTACCAACCCCATGTCCCCGTGAATATTTGTTTCATCAAATGACCCAACAACGAAAACTGATAGGAACTGAATCCACCTAGCAACTTCATCCGACTCGAATATTGCGTGACTGCCCCGCAGGCTCTGCCGATTCTGTGACAATAAGACAAAACAACGATGCAAATCCTCCCATTGCCAAAGAATTGGGAAAATAATTTGAAGCAGCAAGCAGAAAAACAATTACAGTAGACTTGCCCACGGAGTCACACCCGTGCCGCAAGAGAACTCACACATCTAGAAACTAGTCCGAAACTAATCAGTCACAGTCTCCATTGTGTTTTTGGTATACCAATACCTGCAGTATCAAAAACAAACTAGGGTAAATTGACTGTATTGTTGCAAACCACAACCCAGAAGGCTCCAAGGCCCCATAGGCCCCAAGGCTCTTGCAAATAAATTCAAATTCCAGATATTTTGTGTTTTACTGAAACTCATCTTTACTATAAAGACACATTGCCTATCTCCTCCACTCACCGTAAGAGTGTTTGTAACACTCTTGTACCTGCTATGAAGCCAAGAAGAAAACAATATCCATCTTGGATATTTCACCAGCTGTTTCCACTGCTGTGAAGAAGAAGCATAGGGCCTGGACAAGGGTCAGGAAAAGGCTGACTCGTAGCAATTTTGCTGAATACACTAACCTCAGAAACAAAGTTACTCCCCCTTACAAGAGAGACAAGGAAAAATTATGAAGCCAATCTAACAAAAAACGCCAAGAAAAACCCTAAAAACATCTTTAAGTGTTAAGTGTTAACAGTGCAGCAGGTCACAGGCAGCCTCCTCAATCACTGTTGATGGTGTCACCCATAGAGATGATGCAACAATTTCTAGTGACTTCAACAAGCTTTTCATTCCATTTTACTACTCCATCAGGAAACTCCAATTTCACTGGTGGGGTGGGGTGGGGAAACTATTGCCTGAGACTGACATTGAGAAAAGCCCTGGTCCAGATGGCATCCACCCCGTAATCCTCAGAAACTGTGTAGTGGGCTGGATATTCCTGACTCGATCATTTTTGGCACCTCACTGGCAACTGGCAACTTTCCCAAAGCTTGGAAAGACGCTTACATTGTTCCTATCCTAAAGGGCGGCCCCACTAACTTAGTGACAAATTATAGCCTAATTTCACTGCTGCCTGTTATTTCTAAGCTTCTCGAGAGATTTGTCATAGACTTCATTGTTCACTTTTGCAGGAGAGAAAACGTTTGGTGTTAAGGAGCAGCATGGTATCCTTACTGGCAAATCTTGCCTAGCTAACTTACTAACTGCTGTTAACGACTGACCAAACTTCGTAATGATGGCATCCCTGTCGATGTTGCCTTTTTTGACCTAAGGAAGGCTTTTGATGTTGTTGACCATGCCATCCTGCTTGGTGTCTTGGAAAAGGTGGGTTTGCCACATGGACTAATTAACTCGATTGGTAGCTACCTAAGCGACAGAAGACAAAGAGTGGTAGTGAGAGGCACTTATTCCACCTAGCTTGCCGTGACTTCCGGTGTGCCACAAGGCTCTCTTCTTGGGCCAATCCTTTTTCTCCTTTTTATTAATGATATACCAACGGTTGTAGACCCCATGTGCCTCCTCTTTGTTGATGATCTGAAGCTATACTCACCAGTCATCAACAACGGGGACACCAAAGTTTTCCAAGAAGACCTCGGTATAATTCATGACTGGGCCACAGCTTGTGGCCTGCAGTTTGGCTCCCAGAAGTGTGTCACTATGCATCTCGGTCACAACAATTTATGTTCCAATTACATTTTATTTTATTTTATTTACGAATTACTAGAGCCTATAGACCTTGTGTCATGCGCTCTATCTACAAACCTAAGACTACTTCAAACTACGACCTAACCTAATCTGAAGTACACTTCCCATAACAACATCAACGAGATTGTGCCATTACAACTTACAAAATGCAACCGTGCCCCCAAATCAGTAAGTCCATCCCCTGTCCTAACCTAACACAATAATCCAGCACCACTTCCACCTCGGCTCCCACTGTGGGGACTCCTTCCTCTTCTTGATCCATTTCACCACCACCACCACTTTCACCTAGCACTGCATTACTGACTTCACCCTCTTTACTCTCATCGACGTCGTGGCCACATACCTTCGCCTTTTGTGCACACGGGGAGGTGGCCATTACATTTTCGGTAACTCTACAATGGAATCCATCACACAAAAACGTGACTTGGGTATTATCATTGATGACAGGCTCACCTTCAAGCAGCAAGTTGATGCTGTCATTAATAGATCACGTAGGATGGGAGGCTTTGTACTCTCTGGTTTTACATACCTGACTCCAGCTACTATTTTCCTCTACACAGTTTCGTGTGCCCACTCCTGGATTACTGTGTCCAAGTTTGGCGGCCCCACTACCATATCCACCTCAGCCACCTCGAACGTGTTCAACGATGGTTCACCAAAAAGTGCCCTGAAATTAAGCACCTGACATACCAAGAGCGACTCAAACCCTTAAACCTCACCACTCTTGAAGTTCGCTACAACAGAGGTGACATGATCCTTGTGTACCAACTACTCAAGCAACTACTGGACACTGACTATGGAAACTTTCTTGATCTTTCTCAGGTTACGCACACACGAGGCCACTGTTAAAAACTGCAAGGTGAAACCTCACCAAACAACACTAAATACTTCTTCTTTACTGGGAGAATTGTAGCGCCTTGGAACACTGCTACTCTGCCCTAAGACCGCAACTTCCCTATCAAGCTTCAAGGCTTACATTGATAGCATGTAACGATTGGGGTTGTCTTCTTTTGGGGGGTTGGTTCGTGAGCATGCTGAAGCCAGTTTATCTTTTGTATTGTATCTACATCTACATATACAATACGAAGCAGGCGGGCAAGTCACCATCCACGCCCTGTAGTGCCATCTGTTGACGGGATTTGCCTTCAAATTCTGGTTTAGACACTTTTCCAACGTCTTTGAACCGATGGCGCCTCTTACCAAACCTGCCATGTCGCCGTCTGTTGACGGCCTTGGACTACAAGTTCGGGTTATAACACTTTTTCCAAAGTCTTCGACGAGATGGCGCCACTTGCCAGACCTGCCACACCGTTTTTGGGTTCGATTTTTTGGTATTGTTGTGGTACCAAAGCGGCCACTGTGGCCACCGTGCCCGTGGCTGTGAGCTGCTGAGCTCTATAGTGTGCTGCGCCCTGGGTGTGCTGAGGCTTGTCGGATCTGCGACGCCTCTTACAGGTTAGAATCGAGCACTGTGGGAATTGGAGTCTACATTCCTCGGCTCAAGCTGGTGGTCAAACGTGCTCTAAAAGGAGAACACTCAAGCTTTGTTTGTGAACTGGCTGCTGTTTCGGTGGCCCTAGACATTGCTGCTAACTTTAGAGCTGCCCATGTTCTCCATCATCACTGACTCCCGGTCATGTATCTCCTCGATTAGAGCAGCGGTCCAGGTAATAAGGTTCGATGATCCCATGGTTTTCTCTGTCTGTTGGAAACTGTGTCCCGCCACTCAAAACGGAATACCAACGTTGGAGTGGGTGAAGTGCCACAGCGGTGAAACGGGGAATGAGTATGCAGATGCGGCTGCAAAGGAGGCTGTCTTATCTGCCCCGTGCACTGCTCACCTAGTGCAGTCAGTGCGTTCGCATAAACAGCCTCTTCGTGTGCGAACACTTCGTCTGTGGGATAGAATGTGGAGCAGTGCCATCACTGGCAGAGTTCTGCATCAGTTAGCTCCTGTATGCTCATATGATTTTGCTTTAGATAGTCTGCCCTTCTGGGCGTCGCGCATTGTTGCACGGCTACGCACGGGACACTCGCTTCTCCCAGCGCACAGGTGGCGTCTTGGGTGGCATCATCAGCCATCATGCAGGTGTGGCGGAGATGGTACCGTGCAACACTTTCTCCTGGAGTGTGTGCTTCACGGCGATGCGCGAGACTTGCTGAGGCGGAAGATTAGCGGTATCATGTCCTCGGAGGGTCTGCTCCAGACAAGTGAAAGGAAACATAACATTAAAGGCCTCTCCAGACAGAAGAAAATTTCGTGCGAAGCAATGCGCGACTACGTGCCTACAAGGTCAAAATTGCAGCAATCGTATGGTTGGTGTTGCGTTAAGAACCAATATTGAACTCTTTTTTACACCATACTGCGACTCCGTGCAGCCGCGAGCAGCCAGTCTGGTTAGGGCTTTAGTGTTGGTAAGCGGTGGCTATGTATGCGCGAGCGACTGGAGTGCGACTGTGAGCTCTCTCATCCTCTTCTGTTTCCATGTAGCTCGATGGTAGTAGTAGTAAGGGTGGTGGTGGTAGGATTAGGCTATGTATGGCTTTCTTGTGTCTGCACATCTATTCGGCTACACTCATGTGGATGTGGTTTCCTTGTGTCTTTGTATTTATGTATCGTTGTACTAGATCTTAGGGTGTGCGTTTTGCCCCAATAAAGCAATTGGATTCAGAATCGGCCAACAAAGTTTTAGTTGCGTGGACTGTGCCATTGTCGGCGTTTGAGTTAAGTCTAGGTTAAGAGTTAGGTTAAGAGTGTACTTAGGCATAAGAAAAGAGCGAATGGCTATGGGCCAAGGCTCTTGTAAATAAATTCAAATTAAAAAAAAAAACAACCCGTGTCTACTAAACCAGACAACTTTAAACCAAACGACGATTGGTTCTTAATTTCGAGGCCCGCCTGATACGATGGAAAGGCACATTTATTTCCTAAATGTTCACTTCCAGCAAAAATTAGTTAAGTTAGTTTTATCCACCCAAAACCAAAACTGGTAAGAGAAGCCGCCAAGTTTACGAAAAGGGTCGGCCTTTCAAAGTAGTGATATCATTCAACCAGGAAAAGGCCGCCAAGGTTAATCCTATTAGCTAAGTTAATCGCACCTACTAATAGTTCGATGGTTAAATGAAAACTAGAATATTACTACTAGCGGTAGCAATCTCCAAGTTTTCATTTAACGTCCAAAGTATTATTCGGTGCAATTAACTTGGCTAATAGGATTAACCTTGGCGGCCTTTCCCTGGTTGAATGATATCATTACTTTGAAAGGCCGACCCTTTTTGTAAACTTGGCGGCTTCTCTACCAGTTTTGGTTTTGGGTGGATATCACGACTTTCATAGGCCTGTGAATGTACAAAAAATCCCACGGTGTAATTGTCACCCCTACCTTTTTTGTCTGGAGGAATTTTATTGTATGGATGTTCTCATTCATAATTTTCACATTTGCTATTGTCATTCCAAATAAATTAATAACAAGCGTAACAGTATGGTAATTGCAAGGACCTAATCAATTCCTATGGAATAAAAGATACCCTGTGTCTTATCGAACCAGTAATGAGAAATTTATTCGGGTCGTGGGGCAGATAATCTATTTTGAATTCGCGTGCCGTAAAAAAAAAATTTGGATTTGGTGGGGAAAAAAACGACCAAACCTTTGCAATAAAAGATACTCCGTCTCTTAGTGAGCCATTCCATTCTGAATTTTAATTGAGGCCGCGGCCTGCTGCAATTACACAAATTACGAAATTGCAAACAAATTCACCACCACCACCACCATGAACCACCTATTTGCAACAACAATGAATTCTGACATTAGGTACTGAAACGATAAGCGTGTAACACTTAAGCATTTTATAATCTACTGTTGGATGACAATACAAACAATGGTTACAACAATAATTTTGCACTTACAAGCCGCTTCAGGACCACGTGCTTCTAGCTGCAAGTCCCATTTTAGAAAAAGGCACTTCTCCATATGACGCTTTACCTGTCTGCCGAAATTTAGATCTGGCAACTTTCCCTAATCAGCTGTAGACGTGTCGTTATACCCTATGAGAATTAACATGGGAGCCTGCGAACTA
Source organism: Lithobius niger (assembly GCA_023313725.1). Lineage (NCBI taxonomy): Eukaryota > Metazoa > Arthropoda > Chilopoda > Lithobiomorpha > Lithobiidae > Lithobius > Lithobius niger. The sequence goes on from JAHWFP010146338.1 coordinate 6,285, forward strand.
GTTACTAGTGACCAGTAACACAAATCAACGTTATTGAGGACACTTTCTCTCCATGAAGGACACGTTCCCACATTTTCGTGTTGAGTTTTTCTTTGTTACTGGACCCAAGACACCTGATTCAAACGATTTGCAAAGATTTCTACCGCATGGGGAATTTACACCAGTATGCTAATCACGTATAAGTTGGTTTCAGTTAAAGACACCGTCTGCTAGTGAGCCACCATCTGACAACAATATACACTCTAAGCTCAAACAAAAGCTCCAACAACAAAGAACGTTTACTTGGCGGCGACACACTAGCGTGTGTATAGACTAACTTTTGCTTCCAGAAAGGAGTTGAATTGTTTTTAAGTGGGCGGCAACAATCGCAGCATGCACACGGGCACAACTAGTATACTGTATAATACGGAGCAGGCGGCCAAGTCACCGGTCACGCCACTCCGTCGTACAATCAACTACCCCACTCTGTAGTGCCATCTGTTGACGGGATTCCCTTTCAAATTCGAGTTGAGACACTTTTCCAACATCTGCGAACAAATGGCGCCACTTACCAAACCTGCCATGTCGCCGTCTAATTGATGGCCGTGGACTACAAATTCGGGTTATACCACTTTTTCCAAAGTCTTCGAAGAGATGGCGCCACTTACCACACCTGCTGCACCGTTTTGGTGTTCGTTTTTTGGTATTGTTGTGGTACCAAAGCGGCAAACAAAGTTTTAGTGATATCAACACACCAAAACATTCGCCAACTTAATCGCACCGAATAATACTTAGGACGTTGAATGAAAACTTGAACATTGCTACCGAAAGTAGCAATGTTCTAGTTTTCATTAACCTTCGAATTATTAAGTGGTGCGATTAACTTGGCGAGTGTTTTGGCGTGTTGATATCACTCCTTTGATGGGCCGAACCATTCGGAACTTGGCGGCCCCTTTTACCAGTTTTGGTTTTAGGAGTGGACTATTATCGACTATTACGACAAAACTATTAGCGACAAGGGGTTATGTCAATGGCACAAGGGCCAATGGCGCAAGGGCCCTCCCATAGATTCGTAAGAGGGCCCGTTTAGATTTTTTAGTTACAAGTGAATTTCTGTTCCTGATGAATTTTTTCTCGTTGTAATTTCCTGGTTGGCCTTAGAATCTCGTCTCTTCCCTGATCATTTAGGGCGCCACGCACTGAGTAGCCTGGTCGAGTGGCCAATGGTCGTTGCGGCCAAAAACCACGGTGACATACCGCATGGCCACATCCTTTTTTCATTGATAATTCTCGATCACGTGGTGAAAAATGAACATGGAGCAAGTATAATCGCCCTGTGGCCGCCTGCACGCCGCCCGGGATCCCAGTGGCCACTGCGACTGATTGGCCGCGGCATCCAAGTGCGCGGTGCTATATATACTGTAAGCATTCTCGTTGGCCGCAACGACCTGGTAACGGGGCTTGGTCACTTATCACGCTGAGGCCCTTAATATCTGAGCGACAGCTGAGCGATCGGTCATTATTTTTCACTGGGGGAAGAAAGAAAAAGTCATTTTTGGACCTCGAAAATTACCCTTCAGCAGTCAACATTTCTAAAAAATACCTCAGCTTCTGAGAGACAAGCCGACCCCCCCCCCCCCCCCCCAATGATGTGAGTGTTTACCGGGTTTTGAAGCAGTCAGTATCACTACTACTGACTGTAGTATTTGCAATATACTTTCTAGGAAAGCCTTGCCTCCAGAGTCCTTGGCTGCTTCCGTCTTTCATTTGCTGACTATTTTAGGGATGGACATAACAAGCAAACGGTGCGTTCATCACTCTTATTGACTGTACTGACACAAGATGGGTGTAAGAACAGTCAACCTTATAGTCAACCTTTTCCCTATGTTAGAAAAGAGGCATGTTTTCCTTACAATTAGTGGAGTCTTGTCAGTGTAGTGCTGCTAAATCATCTTCAGACAGTCTCAATACGCATATGAAAAGTGTATTTTTCTGAGGGGGTTTAGAATATTTTTGGACTTAAGCGGGTAGGTCAAAATTTTATCAAAGTTTTGAATGGGGATTCATTAGAAATTTGATGGTCATATTTTCATTTTGCCCTCCCTCCCCTCCTCGGCCCCCAAATAATGGCCTCTCCCACATATTCCCCTGGGATTGTGTTGGGGCCTTTTTAAAAAGTCATGGCACTTGGGCCCCAGGGGCTGCCAGTCCGCACCTGGTAGCACCAATGCAAAATAAAATCAATAATATTACCAATGTTGGGAGCCTTATGTAAAGCGTAGGGTCACACATCTTGTGAAACGCACATAAACCTGTAAGAGAGACAAATCTTTTATGACGTGTGCAACTGGTCTTAACCATTTTTTTTATTAACTATCACATTTTAGGAGGTTATTTCATTGAGGACTTCAAAACGGAAAACGACAATCTATGAAAAACAGAGTATGAATCATTCAACACATTCAGCTTAACCATTAATCATGAAAACAAATAACCCCACAAATGCTCTCTGTGGCAGGGGTTTTGAATAAAACTATAAGAAAACAAAATAAAACGTGGTGTGAGGATTAAATCAAATCACCTCTACTGTAATAAGAAACGAATTAAAATATTAATGTAATGCATTTTCCATTAAAGAAAATAATAGAGGATAAATCGGAGACATATTGCTGCAAAAAAAAAACGTTCCAATAGTAAAGTTTATGAACTCCCATTGAATCTTGTTCATGATTTTGTGTAAAACCCGGGCACCCGGAAAAACCTGGGCTTTATATTTTTGAAACCTGAAAACCCGTGGTTGGTACTTTGGCCAGGTTTGGAAACCCGAGTTGCAATTCTCAAGACCACCGTTTTCTTTGTAAAGGTTTATGGTTCATTTTAGTTACGACTCTGTGCTTTTAATAATATGTCTTAATATCTCAATTTCATTTTTAACATCAATAGACTTATTACCTGCATCTCCGCTTCTGCGTAACAATGCTAATTCATCCATAAATTCTTCATGGATTTTATTAAAACGAATGTTCTGGAAGAGTTTTTAATTCCTCTGTAATCTTGGTGTTCTTTGAATTTAGGACCTTGTGCACTATCGAAGTATCTTAAATTAAGAACTCTTTGAGGGTGATGATGAAAAGGGAATTAGTTTAAGAGTGATTTCAATCTCTCCATGTTTGTATTTGTGTAATTTCATTATTTTGCTTGCTGTCACTTGTTACCTATTCTTTACTTATTTGCCTTACAAGTAGACAAGAAAGGGAATAAGCCGCTGACAATGTAGAAGCCAAATAATACATACAATACTAATTCCTTTAAAAAAAATGCTTTGTCGCTAACAATGTAGAAGCCGAACAATGATGAAGAAGGCAACAAAAGATGAAGACAATGGGCTTCAAACAGTGCCTCCAATTAGGAAATCCAAAGCTTCAATAGGTTATTAGAGCCGAATTGAGCTGTTTCAAAGTTGGTTGAGTAACAATCACTACCTGGGAGATCTTTTTTGCGGGCTTAACGCATTGGTGTCAAGACGGAGAAACAGGCAATGCAGGTACACTGAGAAATGTGATTTGCTTTCTTAAGAAGACCAATTACCACGGGATCTGGGGAGGGAGGGGTTGGACAAATCACCCAAAGAGGAAGTGCGGGGGGACTGGGCAACTGCGGGGAGGGAAAGCAAAGGGATGCGGGAGAATGGGGGGAGTTGCAGGGGAGTGCGGGGGAAGAGAGCGTTTTCAAATCATGGTGCCCAGTATAGTATTTCGCTCGTGCATGCGAGTTCTAACTAAGTTCTAACTAGTTGTTGATAAGATCTGCTCAAATTGTTTTAGTATAATGTTAATGGAGTATTCATCAAAGACGGGAAAGCCAAAGGCTCACAAGAAATAACTAAATGCAGATGCAAACCTATTTACGTTTGTTTTGAACTTAAATGTCAGACTACCTGAGCGGAGAATCGAACCCAGGACCTTTGTAACCCAAGGCCGAGGTCCTACCGCTGAGCCAGACTGACACGGCAAAAAGGAAACGTCCATAGGCAGCATTTAACACGTGCATATATACATATAAACAAACACTTTCCAATCGCCACTGGAGGGACGCTTATTTGCCGTGCCATCCTCCAACTGAAACGAATGAAACACTTAAACGTGAAATAATGATTTAAAGACGGGAAAGCCAAAGGCTCACAAGAAATAACTAAATACATATAAGTCCAAAAGGCAACGTAAATAGGTTTGCATCTGTATTTAGGAGTATTCATCCTTAAGATTTCTAAGGAGAGTTTGAAACTAAACTCTATTTATAATCAGTATTGAGATCTTCATCAGGATCCACAAATATTGCTTCATGTGTTTACTGTGAACTTTGTTCCAACATTTAGTTTGCATGGTTGTACTCTTTTCTTCTGGACTACGGACTAGTGATCTGTTCACTGAAATATTCATAAATTTTCTGTCGTCTTTGTATTTTTCTTCACCAAAAAAATATCGCGCGCACATTTTTCAATGAATATAATTTTTTAGTTTCCTCAACTTTCTTATTTGGTATGTCTTTGAGAACTTTGTACGACTTTGATTGTACACCAGCAGTTTCAGCAGCAGATTTACCTATTTTTGAAGATACTGGTGTAAATAATAGCACTACTTGATGTAGTCCTAAGAATAGTAATAACTGCCTCCCTTTTAACTTTATCTGTCGTAATATTCTCGTAAATTATTCCCTTTATTGTGTCCTTATTCAGTTATTTCAGCAGGCAGATATTATAAATCACCACAGAGTTTAGTTTTGGTTTTCGGTTTACCTATTATACTAAAAATAGGTACCTGAATTATTTTAAGTGAGCACTGAGTTATTTTTACGTAAATACTTGAGTTATTTTAAGGTAAAGTACTATTATCTTTACCTAAATAGCTTGTCCAACTTTAGAATATTGAATTATTTCCATAATACCCGTTTTCAGCACATTCTTAACTATGTTCTGTAAATCGGTCACTTGTACGGCATCATTTCAAGAATGGGTTAACCAAAATGTAGTATTGATTTTCAGAATCGTATCTTTCTCTACATCACTATCTGCTAAGGATTCATTAGGATTTAGGATTTCAAAAGAAACTAATTTTAGTTATGTTGGAACAAGCAAACCTTGTTAAGATCTTTGCAAAATATTGATTTAAATTTCCATATCAATGTGTGTTTATTCTTAACAAAGGAACTTAGATATGCCTTAGATAGTGATATGCATCAGTTTTCTCTTCAAGTGATTTACAAAACATTTGGATTCCGTATCATGATTACCTTAATTTGTACATTTAAATCTTATTCCTGGAGGTCCTTATATAGGTTTTGATTTTAATCTATTTAGGATTCCTTTACTCAACGTTAAAATTTATTCTGTATTTGAGCAGTGGCTATTATTCTTTCTATCAATAAGTAGAAACATGTTTTAACGTTTTATTGCACAATTCATTAAATTTTTCATAATCAATTCCTAAGGCTAATTCTTTCATTAGTTCAGTAAAATTCCCTCTTCTTTGAAAATCCATAAATAACAAAATAATTAGTATTAAAAAACGCTTAAGCGTATAAAATACGGATGTAAGCCTTAAAAAACTTAAAGCCCTAAAGGAAAAGATATTAGAAAAAGACATGTAAGCCATCAGCGTCGCACTAATACGTGTAAAAGAAGCTCCAGCTTGTTTTTTGTGTCGCTGGAGATTCTTTTACACGTATTAGTGCGACGCTGATGGCTTACATGTCTTTTTCTAATATCTTTTCCTTTAGGGCTTTAAGTTTTTTAAGGCTTACATCCGTATTTTATACTCTTAAGCGTTTTTTAATACTAATATCCCTTATTTTTTTTTCTTGTTTCAGCAAGAATAACACAGAAAAGAACACTGTAATCACCTTAAAATAACTGTTATAAGAGAGTCTTTTCCATGGCTGATTCGTTTTATGCTGCTAAGAATGACTTTTGCACACATTTTCATGTTTTTAGCTTGATCTATAAGAATTTGTTGCCCAAACCCCTGGGAGGCATCACGGAGGGAGGGGGGGCACTGAAGGCACTTTGGGGTATTTCATAGGGATCCATGGCTGATTCGATTATTACTCTTAAGAAAGACTTGTGCACCAAATTTATGTTTTCTGCAAAATTTCTGCAAGAATTTGTTGTCCACTTAATTATTTCTGCCCAGTGCTCTACAATAATAATTGCTCTGCTGACGAGAATAGTGCAGTCGCACCAAAATCGTGTCCAAAAGGCCCTGGCTGGTTGTATATTTTAAGCTATACAAATTGAAAATCGGTTCATTGGTTCGATCTCTAGGTAAAGGCAAAATTTCTAGCCCATTTGGCTTTCCGTGACAAGAATATTGCAGTTACATTAATATAGCATGCAAACGACCCTAGGCCTTGTCCGTACCTATGTTTTAAGCTGTAGAACTAATCGGTTCAGTGGTTCGATCTCCAGGTGAGGGCAAAGAGTCCCAACAGCAACATTAATGATTTTTGCCCAGTGCTCTACTATTATAATTGCTCTGCCGACGAGAATACTGCAGTCAGATCAATATCGGGTTCAAACGGCCCTGGTCGGTGTTAATACCTACATTTTAAGCTATACAAATTGAAAATAGGTTCATTGGTTCGATCTCTAGGTGAGATCGAAAGTTCTAGCCCGTTTGCCTTTTCGTGTCAAGAATATTGCAGTCACATCAAAATCGTGTTCAAAAGGCCCTGGTCGGTGTT
>JAHWFP010146341.1:0-26885 GCA_023313725.1 Lithobius niger
GAAGCGTTGAGCCCCAAACGATCAAATCAAATTTGCAAAGGGAGACATGCCTTCTTCGTTACCAAAACATTCGTTCATTATTTCTTGAAAAACTTCTGGCCCGTTCTTAACACCAAATGGCAGCCATCAAAAACGGTAATTCCACCCATGGCGTAGATATTACACACATATAGCTACTTTGCCTGGATAGCTTCTCTGTGCCAAAATGCCAATTCTGAGTCTTATCACTGTAAAGTATTTAGCTCCAGCCATTTTTGCTGCAATTTCTTCACATGTTGGGATTTGCAGGTTTTTATCTTTAATTTGTTGTTCAGACGTGCAACTGGATCTAGACAAATCCTAACTGTTCCATCTGGTCGATGCATTATTAAACCATTTGATGAGCCCAATCAGTTGGTTCATTCACTTTTTCAATGACTTTCAGACCTTCCATTCGGCCTAATTATTCTTCTTTGACTTTATCCGTGATTGCATATGGAATGCGACGAGCTGAACTGCATAGATGAATAACATTGCCAACGCACGAGCTGCAACCTGTCGGCGTTCAGTTACAAGTATGGAGCGCCAACTGCATAAATACAACAAGCGTTTTAGCGAGCGAGTACGTTATAGTAATGTATTTTTACTCTTTTAATTGTATGTAAATTGTATGTGTGCATGTAAACAGAGGATTGGACGTGAAAGCAGACTTAGAAGTAGTTCTGCTACTTGCTCCGCTCCTTATCTTCTGTCTTGCCTAGGAGTGGGCAGGGTCTTGACGCATTTAACCGAAAGACAATCACGTTTGATGTTGCTCCGGTAACCGTTTTGTGAAAGAGGAAGCCGTGGTGGTCAAACCAAAGCTGAACAAGTTTCGCGTATTCAAGATTTGTGCTTCAGACTCATCAAACTATGAAATTAACTCTGAAACCTGTGAACAGAGTTTCCCTTCAAATTACAAAGTAAGTTGAATATTGAATTGTAAAATGATATGTGAAATTGAGCATTAGAAATCGTGTTTTAAATCATCACTCGAAAGTGATTGCCATCGATTTTTATGTTCTTCAAATAAATGTTTAATTCCAATTTAATTTTGGCGTTACACGTTCTGGGTAATTCTGAGAGTGCTTTTTGCTTTGCATTACGAGCCCGTAACCTTCGGATCAACTCCCCCCCCCCCCCCCCACTCACTCAAATCAGGCCACAATCCTATTCATTACTCCCCCCTGCATTAAATTATTCAGTCAAACCATCGCTGAGTACATCAAACGTCACCAAAACGTGTTATCTTCAGACGACCCAGAATGCAACGCTAATCATGGCTGCAACAATCTAGCTGACATTAGCCTTGCAGAGAGCCAAGAGACAGAATACAAAATGGAGGAAAGGTCTCAAACAGGCATTGTGCTTTTCGTCATTTAGGAAAAATGAATGTCACATAATCTACGAAGATGTGCTGAAGATTACTATGCCCGAAATCCGTACATGCATAGATCAATAACACGCTAAAAAGATTTTTAGCACTTGATCGCCCTTCTTAGACCAATATCGATAAAAGTCTTTTGTTTTACTATTAATGAAGAATAATACGCAGTATGCTGTACAAAAAAAAATGTATTCATGTTTTGTGAAAATCAAAGATGGCGTGCATATAAGGGCGAACAAAAAGCAAATTTCCCTTGTAATTTTTTTACCGTTCAGCAGACTGAATGCAAACAGAATACAAATAATATTTCAAACTATTCTTTTTTTATACAAGAAAGTTCTCATTTAACATATTTTATAACAAATATGCGATGGCGACTTAAAATGGCATCCAACAAATTTGTAAGAGCCAAACACGGATATTTGGGAGGAATACTCTTTGAAATACGGCCGAACATAATATGTAAAAAAATTTTGTGGGGAACGGCAGTGAACGAATTCTGCTGTTCACAGAACTGCTAGCAGCCAACAGCTGTTATGAACACAGAGACGAGCTTAACAAAAATGAAAATTACTAATAACTCAAAATTTAACGCATTTCAAAACGCATAAAAAGTGAAATTGATGAACTGAATCAACAAGTTTTAATGATTTGACGTTTATTTTATTTTTGGCGGAGCGGAACGAGCGAAACGAGCGTAGCAAAGCCTATAATGGACATTGAATTGCAAAATGTTGGTTGGTTGGTTGGTTGGTTACACTTTTGTAGTCTGGGTGGAGCCCAAACCAAAGTGCAGATTGCTATGAAATTTGCCACAAAGCTAGATGGCCCCAAAAGTATTGCTGATCTCGAATTTGGCGTAAATTGAACAATTATAATCCACGAAATTACAGTTTTTCGAATTTATTATTCTAACACTCGCCATTGTAAATTTGGAATACTGAATAGTTAAGGAATTCCGACGAAGCATGCACTGTGCTGTGGTAATCAGAGGAAATTTAAACAAAAACGCCAAAGAAAATCATTGTACAGGGCGTTGATTTAAAAAAGACGATTTAAAAAATTTATTTCTTCAAAACTATTAGAGCTAAAAATTTTCTAAAGCAACCACGTCGTAGGCAATCATTTAAATTTTTTTTCCATGCTAATGATGTATTCCATGCCCGTGGCTGCAAAACGCGTTGAAGACAAAGGCTGAAATTTTGCACCACCTTCCTACATTATATACTCTTATCAATTTCTTGTAAGGCAGTGCAAATATGCTCTTGCAAAGCCTCCACTGATGCCACGCGTTGCTGGAACACTGTCTTTTAGAAAACTCCAGAGGAAAACGTCAAAGGGGTTAAGTCCAGTGAGTGGGGTGGCCAATCATGGCCAACACTGTGTCATTGAGCAGAACGGTTCGATAACACTCATTTTCCAACATTGTGAACAACCAATCTTAGGGTATCGTGGGCCTTAGGGCGAGTTGCTCCATTCTGGATACACCAGTTGCACGATACATTACAGCCTAAGGTGATATCAAATTCTGTTAACAATCTGCAAATGAATCTTAAAGGGCTCTTCTGTACTGCATTACACGCTCGCTTAACATTGTCTTTGGAACGTGTTTTGCGACGACGCTTCCTCGTTGCATCCTGAACATTACCACTGCGTACAAAATTTGAAACAATCTGGCCAATAGAGCTTGTTGCAGGAGGCCACGTGACCCGGAAATTCTGTCGAAATGCTCGTTGCGTCGCGACAACACTCTTCTTTTCGGCAAACAAAGTCACTATCTTGACGGGCTGTTCTGTTGTAAGTTGAGGAGCCATTTTTGATGATTCTCAGTTTTGTTTCTAGATGGAGTTCGGTACGCTCGTTTGCATCAAACAATGAGTTTTAAAAAAATTAAATGATTGCCTACAAAGTGGTCGTTTTAGAAATTTTTTTATTTGTAATAGTTTTGAAGAACGAAATTTTTTTATCGTTTTTTTTTTTTTAACGATAAACCCTGTAGCTTCCTTAAAGCTAACAATCTTTTTGACATAACTCAACTAAATAACATTTGATTATAGCACTTTAACCACTAGAGGAAGGCAAGTATAAGGAGAAAAAAACGGAAGGATTCGTTAACGACTCGCATTCGTTTCATGTGAAAAAGAATGCTTGCAGGAATTTAGCCAACATGGCAACCAAAGTGGCGTTGACACTATTCAACGGGAATTTCAAATGTGAAACATCAAATTGTCGCTGCAGGAGGAAACCGCTCATATAAAACAACCGTATACACTAGATTACGTGTTTATATCACAAAACGGAACAATAATTTGGCTTCGCATAATAATTTTAAGATTCCTGAATTGCTATGGAAACTGGACTCTCCATCCCGTGTTGCAAGAATGAATAGGCCTAACCTCAAACGCATACGCCTAACTGTTGTCACTTACAAAACTAAGACCCGTATTCTGAACGCTGACTAAAACTCGTACTTGACTTGAAATGACGTCACACCTATTTAGTGCCATTCACCACCAGAACCTCTTTTGGATACATTTGGAAGAAATCGGGTGGAGAATGGCACTTAATAGGTGTGACGTCATTTCAAGTCAAATGACGTCACACCTATTAAGTGCCATTCATCACCCGATTTCTTCCAAATGTATCCAAAAGAAGTTCTGATGGTGAATGGCACTAAATAGGTGTGGCGTCATTTCAAATCAAGTACGAGTTTTAGTCAGCGTTCAGAATACGGGCATAAAACGGGGATAACAATTAGGCTTAAAATTAGGCTTTAGCATTATTTAAATGTTATCTTCAACACCGTCTGATCTACAATTGTGTTAATTCCAATTAAAAAAAAATTAGCGTTCGCAGTTGCAGTACGTGCCGGAGGTGTGCGCTTCAACATTGTCCTAGGAGGCGGCGTAGGGAGCCGCGGATATTTTTAATCTTTTGATTATTGGGAAGTACTATCGTTACAGATGATTGTTTACCTTGCAGTTAAATGCTTTAAAGGACGAAAGATACTCTGCAATAAATATAAACAACGTAAGCATTATTGACAATGGCACGTTCTTTGCCAGCTTAACCACGGCGGATAACGTGGTATTTTACTACGGCAGAAATGGCGTAAGGAGGCTGCAAATACCGAAACGGAAACTAAATGTGGGAGCAAACGAAAGCATCTTAAAATTAACATGAAACGTAGCCTACCTAAAATGAAAAAAAAAAGGTAAAATGTTAAAAACACCAGAAAAGAGCTTCAGCTCAAATGTAGCCAAGTTTATATTTTGCCCCTAGCCTCTTAAGGACCATTACCAAGTATTACAAAGCCATTATAATGAGAGTAAATACAAATTTAAAATAAATTTCTCTCCGCTCCGCCTACAATAGGCCCAAAAGCCTGATTCCTAGTTTTAAGAATGAACGGTTATGCAACTAGGCCAATTACGCAGCATGGTGATGGAAATTGAAGTCGCCATTCTGATGGAAAATGTACGCTGATTAGATGGGAGGTTTACACGGATTCGAGTATTTGTCGAAACAATTACAGATGATTGATTAGCCAAAGGCAATGGCATAACTTACGTATTATACGAATTTACTATTGCAGAATTAAAGTAACACCGCTCGCATGACGGAATTTTGGGTGAAGATTGACAGTTTCCGTTTTTGCGGAATGGCATGGCGACCAGACGCTGATTCGTACGACGATAAATAGCCTACAGAACGAATTAAAATATAAAATAACCCTCACATGTCTTTCTGAAGATTACAGACGCTCACCGGTAAAAGTTCTCACGTGGCCACTAAAAAGAAACACGAGCCGGAACGCTACACTGAGAAATTATTTTTCTTGACCTTACCTGTAGCTCTTTTTTCTAATTCTTACTGAATAATTATCGTATTGTATCACTTACTATATTAAAGTGGTCCAAGTGTTGCATAGTTTCTGTCTGTCCGACCAGCACAAGCATAACAGTGATGTGGTTCAGGAAGGCACAATATGAAAGACGGCTGATGGGTGCCCAAAGACGATGAGACAAAAAGGCGTTTACAAAACCTAGAAGAAAATGAAAACAATCACACGATGACCAGTAGATTTTAAAAGCAAACACCTGAAGCACTTAGCGCACGAAACGGGCAAACAGTACCTTATATTTCGATGCTGGAAATTCGAGTTGGCTTCCATTTTTCAAAGAAACCTAAACACAAGGCAAGTGCTTCAAGTCGGGGAGTCACCAGAGTATTGGAGAACGAAAGGAAACGGAAATGCGGAAGTGAGGAGGAAGGATAGTCAACGGAGAGAAGGGGAAAGTCGAAAGGAGGGAGGTGGTGAAGGATGAATGCTCAGCAGGGAAGTGAGCGTCTGTGTTATGCAGGGAAAGTATACGTGCCTTTAATTTATGCGTGACAATTTTTTTTTTTTTTTTTTTTTGTATTTCAGCGAATTCAGAAAAATTATTCTGAAAAAAAATGATCCAGGATTTGGGAATAGATTGATTTGGGATTTGAAGAAGGATTATGAAGTAGGATGAAAAAAAGTTTCGAGGTTAATTCTGCTGTAGGAGTGTGGTTGAACAAGCAGGGGAGGGAAATAAAAAGTGTTAAATTTTATGTTTAGTAGAGAAGGAATGATGCGCGGGGGCACTGTTGGGGACTGAACCATTAATATTAGAAAGAGGACGGGTGGGACGGTCCCTTCCCTGGCCCGTCGAAACTAAAGGCACCTACTTTCCCTGCATAACACAGATGCTCACTTCCCTGCTGAGCATTCATCCTTCACCACCTCCCTCCTTTCGGCTTTCCCCGTCTCTCCGTTAACTATCCTTCCTCCTCACTTCCGCATTTCCGTTTCTTTTTGTTCTTCCCCGACCTGAAGCACTGGGGTTTCTTTGAAAAGGAAGCCACCTCGAATTTCCAGCTTCGAAACATAAGCGAATGAAAAGCTTGTAGCTCTCTGTCTGCATAACATCAGCCGGGGTCAGCATGCCCCAGTTGTGCAAGTTCTTCTAGATTACACAACTCTGTCTGCTGACGACTGCGGCCGTCTACGAGTTGCGGGTCGTGGTGTAAATCTGTTGAGAGGCTTTGGCACCTTTAGTGAGAGTTGAAGTTGCGCAGCCACCATATCCGTGGACTTAGTGTCCGACTGTGCTGAGTGTGTTTGCCGAAGGAGAATACCAGGCAAGCAAAGTGTTTTGTGATGCGTCGTATGATCACGGACTGAAGGCAGGAGGGATTGGTGTCACTATCCCGGAGCTAAATCTCACTGCCCGCAGAAGGCTTCAACATGTCTCGTCTAGTTTTTTGTGTGAGCTGGCCGCACTTTCAGTAGCGCTTGATGTTGTTGCTGATCTCCGGTTACCGAGAGTTGTAATACTAACAGATTCTCGGTCAGTGCTCTTCGCCCTGCGTGCCACGGTTCTATCCTTGGCTGTGACGGACCCAATTATTTTCAGCGTTTGCTGGAAGCTCAGGACTGCCATGCAGTCGACCTTTTTTATGGTGAGGTGGGTTAAAGGTCACGACGGAAACATGGGCAATGACAGTGCTGATGGAGCAGCCAAAGAGACAGCCAGGCATGCAGTAGATTATGTTGAGCCCACTTTATATGTAGCTGCGCAGAAGCAGAACCTGCGTGCTTGGGCGTTGTAGGTGTGGAATCAGGAATGGTGACACCGGTCGCATCCTGTTCAAGATTCACCCTTTTTGCACGTATAGGAACATGCTAGATGCGCTACTGTATTGGATGGCCAGGCTACTATCACGTCTCCGGATGGGTCATTGCCTTCTCCAATCGCACAGGATGCGCATGGGCTGGAGTGTGTCGTTTGCTTGTGTTTGTGGTGAACAGGCAAGTGTGTCGCACTTGTTGCTAAATTGCTCGCGGGTGGACAGTAAAGCACAGACAGCTTTTGCATTGGATTCAGGAAACACCGTCGGTGGACATGCTCTTACATGCAGGTTGCCATAAGCGAGATATTCAGTGGTTGCATAGCATCGCAAGATTTGTTAAAACTACTTCTGTCCTTGTGTAGGTCGTCTTGCCTCTTGTGGGGTCACATTCCTGGTGAGTGTTTAGGAGAGATGTAGAGTAGGATGATGTGCTAAGAGGTTGTCTGTGGTTGCTTGGTTTGATGTCACAATGTAGTTGTTGTTTCGTTTGGAGTGGGCATGTAGCTACGGGCTGTCACTCCAATAAATTTTCTTTCTCTCCCCCCCGTAGTTCCGGAATGGAACGACCAATCGAAATTCTGACGTAAGGTGCGAAACTACACCATGGTAGCTGTCCATAGATACCATCCACACCATCGCAAACCAAATATTAACGGAGGAGATGCAGGAACAAAATTCGTTAAAGTTGGCCGCGGTAGACGATTAATCTAGACTGTGTCCCCGCCAAGTAACAGTAGATCATCCCATTTGTAGACATCCGATTGTTAAAAAATTGATTGTTAATGATAAAAAGGCGGTTCACTAGCAGACATGTGTCTATTAACAGTGAGCAACTGAAAGCATATTTTGGCATGTTGAGGATAAATCCCAATGCGACAGAAATGTTTCAAATTGTGGAAAATGTAAGGGGATGGGTTAGAGATAAAAAAAAAATAAAATTTAAAGGATGAGTATCCACCAATCAGAGAAAAAGATGCGTCAATAACGTTGTTTTTATGTTACTGTCTAGCTAGGGCTAGTTTATAAGATTTTTCCCATGTTTATCCCATAGACGTTTTGCTCATGGCTAGCGCAAAATTGAGAAGGTCTACGTAGCTAAATTTTGGTACACGGATGCATGGTAGTCTGAGCATGGTCCTTTTGTAGGTTTGAGCGTTGTAGGGGTCAGGAGAAATGCGTGGGAGGGTTTTGAAATGCGCCACCGGCGAATGTAAATTTCGTTTCTTTTCCAAGTTGCAACAAAAGATTTTAAGCTACAATGTCTTGAACAATCAACACTGGTCTTTCAATTTATTGTAAAAGCCTGCACGAACTAAATCTGAACTTAACGAAGGACAAAATAGGGAAACATTAACGTTGCCGTGGATTGTGCCAGAATAAAAGGATGCACGTCTGATGATGGTTAAGCAACAATAAGAGCATCTACGAGCTAACGGGTTTTTTGTTAATAACCCAAAAATAAAATGCTTCGCGTTCTGCTGTTTTAGTAACAGCGACCTTCGGGGGTTTCTGTATGACTAAAGGGGAAGGTGCAGGGATAAACAGAACACCTGAAGGGGATGCGCTGATTGAGTGAGCGAAGCGAACGAAATCAGCGATTGTTAGCCAGTGTGTGCCAAAATGGGATTGAAGCGACTTACGCAGGTGAAGAGTGGTCATACAATAAACTAAGCCGTGGCAATTTGGCTAATCTAACGGCTAATTGGCAATGGTAAATTTGAAAATTAGAAATGTGAAAATTTATAGAAATAAAATTCCTCTAGAAAAAAGGTACAGATGAAGATAACACGGTGTACCCTTGTGTACGTTCACAGTCCTATGAAAGTTGTGATATCCACCCAAAACCGAAACTGGTAGAAAAACCAGCCAATTTTCCCAAAACGATCGGCCTTTGAAGGTAGTGATATCATTCAACTAAGGAAAGGCCGCCAAGGTCAATCCTATTAGCCAAGTTAATCACACCTAATAATACTTTGGACATTAAATGAAAACTTGAAGATTGCTACAGCGAGTAGCAAGCAATCTTCAAGTTTTCATTTAACTTTCAAACTATTAGTCGGTGCGATTAACTTGGCTAATAGGATTGACTTTGGCGGCCTTTACTTGGTTGAATGATATCACTACCTGCAAAGGCAGATCGTTTTGGTAAACTTGGCGGGTTTTTCTACCAGTTTTGGTTTTGATTGGATATATCATACACGGCGATTGAAGTCCTCTCTCCAGCAAAACTAAAACTATTAATTTCTCCGTTTCCAATCAATATATTTCGACCAAACTTGGCCAGATAGTAGATAGCAACCTTTCCCAACTTTATACCAACTTTTATACAATTCCGTGCAAGAGTAAAAGTAGGAAGCCACACGTAAATTTGAAAACTCACTACTTGTTGTTGTTGTTGTGTGACACGGTTTCAGGATAAAACTACTGCACCTTCCTAAAATCTGAAACATGATCTAGGCCAGAAATATCCCTGGGCTTCCTCCTCACAGAGACCACTTTTTCGATTGGTCGAGCTGTTCCGGAGTTACGGGACCCTGAACGATCATTTTGATTGTTTCATTGTTTTAACCATTGCAATTAGGGAACAATGTCACCTAGCAAACTCCAGATCCATTCTTCGTGAACGTGTTATGTCTTTGCTAAAAAGTCGATTGTTGAAGGGCGAATGAAAGAAGGGAGATTAGTGAGTCTGCAATGGCGTAGGACGTTGATGCAATCTTGAGGTCTCTGTTGAGGAGGAAAGTTTTGTCGAGTCCCGATATCAACACGGGCTTAGTCTCCAATGAAACCTTCGATTTAGTGATGGCAGAAGCCAGGAAAATGGGTGTGAGTGAAGCAGATGTCAGGAAATTTGGTGTGAGTACTGAAGTTGGGGGGAGGGGAAGTAAACATGGCAGCGGCGGTAATCGTCGCAACAATAGGTCATAGTGAAATGGAGGACAATGTTGAGCGGCAAGATGTTATACAAACAGTGAAGAACTTGTTTAATACTGAACGTGGTGAAAGTGAGGCGGACATGCGAGCCAGGAAGAAGAAAGCCACGATGGGCTTGTTCAAGATGATATTTGTGGGAGTCTTTGTAAATATTACCAAATCCTCGCTTAGATAAGTGAAACTCGTGGTGTGGGGGTGAGACGCATACTTGATAGCTTTCTCTTTCGTCGTTGCTATCAAGACGTTGTTTCTCTGGTGCTTGTTTTCTAGTCTTACCGAAAATCGAATTATTTTGCAGTTTGTAGAGGTTTTTGTCAAAATCATTACTAGCTGCTTGCCGTTTCTCGTTATTAAACTCTATGTAAGGTTTCAGCCAGGGCGCTTGCTTAAAGCTGATCACTCTGTGTATTTTCTTGAAAACCATGCAGAGAGAGATGTAATATTTCAAATTCCTATAGTGCACTACGTAGTTTGTCTTTGAGTGAAGGTTAGTTGTTAACTTTAGGCCTTTGCTGTACGTTAACCGCAAGTCCTCGATTGCCCGACGGTTGAAAGGAGACAGTATAGACTTTGTGATTTTCATATGCTCCGGGGCTAACGGGAAATCATTGTACAATACATGAAGCATCTCGGGGTATTCCAAGTCAACTTCTAATATCAGCCCCGTATCACTCTGATCTCCGTAATGATCGAGATTTATATCCTCGAGCTGGTTTTCCGGCACCCATTCGTACTCTCTAGTCGGTAGATACTCGCATTACACAACCGTACAAGTTGTTGAAGTCCAAAAATATGATGTAAGAATTCTTTTTATCAGGGTCGAAGGTAGATGGTATATACGGGTTGTTGGCTTTAGCGTATCTTCTAGCTATAAACGAGACACCGCCTCTTATACCCTTTTCCACCGTAAGATGCATGTCAATGTTAGTTAGATACAAAGACACTCCCGTCCTCTTGAGCGCCGCGTCCCAAGATAGCGAGGGTGTAGAAATGTAATGGGAGGGGTCCAATCCGTAACTAGCTAAACTATTCGCTATAAGTTTTCAAAGACATCGACTAAAAGCCAGACGTCCGTCCACAAATACAGGTCATGGTAATCTCCAAACGTTTTGCATTTGCCTAAATCCCAAATCTTCATCGCGTGTTGATAAGATTCGGAGCACATCGCTCCTTTCAACAACGAGGCAAATGCCGACATGGGAGGTAAACACTTCTCCTCAAACACTTTCACATTTGTCAGGTATTCATACGGAAACACACCTTTTTGCCTAAGACCTCGTACAAGCTCCATCGATTCACCTTTGAAAAGCTTGTCCATGATGTCGAAGCACTTCAAGTTCGAAGCTAGCCAACGATGCCGTCATAAACGCTAGACTATCTATGAAAGTAAAACCGCCTAATTTCATGCTGCTGATTCTTTCCTTGTTCTTAGCGATGATCCTGACATTATGCAGAGCCTTCAAATCTTTAAACGAATTCAAAGCCTTCACGACGAAATGACTGTCGTATTTTTCAAAATTATGCATAACAACCACTATGTTTTTGTTCAAAGTGTATGAAAAGTTACACTTGCTGTGCACGGCTCCTCTAAATTCACCGGTGATGTGGTTATGGTCTCGTACTTTCGTAAATCCGTTAAACTTTTCTTGGGGTGGAGTAAATGCTCCTTATTGCAGATATGGCACACCGCAGCATTTTTGTACAGCAACCCCTGTTCCCTGGTTAAATGTTTCATTCGTTGCTTGTGGGAATCCACGTAAGCCACAATCTTTTTCTGCTCCTCTAATATAGATTCGAAGAAAACTTGCACGCAATCTACTCCTCTGTATAACTTTTTAGAAAATACTCCACCTAAGTGGTCAACAATCACGTAGGCAAAACTGCAAGCTTGGTGAATGTGGTTAACTCTGGTGTATGTATCGTTTCCATCGCAACTGGAGATGGGTGCAGCACTGCTTCAAAGTCCACGTAAGCTATGTACAACCTTTTGAGTTCGTTTTTGAAATTCTTCAACCAGAAAACGTCATTGTTGGGCAATGTGGTCTTTTGATACGGAACTCCCACGCAAGAAGGAAGGTGGTAGTTTTCATACCTGAAACGATTTCGAAAACCGTGTAAGCAATGCCTGTAAAAATACTTTAAGCGCTTGTTGGGGTTGAAACTCGCGATGAATTTGTTGAAGTCTTTTATTGTCACGTAGTGTCCGTTGAGAAGAAGCAAGTCGACATGATGCTTACTTTTAACTAAGGAACTCGCGCGATAAACGCAAGGCTCGTCATCCTCGAAACCAAAAAGAGATACCGATATGTTGTTAGCTTTTTCAAGCGCCACGATTTTGGATAAAGGAACGGGGTCCAACACCTACAACTAATTCGTGCGCATGAGACAGATACTGTTTCGTATCCCAATCATGTTGCGAAGATGGAACGGGGTGTATACTAGCCAACACGGACCACAGAAAACGTCTATCATCTTCACTACGCACATTAACCAGTATATCGGGACCTAGTTTGAGGTTGTTGGGAAGAGCTAGGTAACCTTTCCCCGCAAAAGGTCTATAAATTACAATGCATAGTTCGGTGCACACACATTGCTTGACAACCCATCCACTTCCTTCTACGGCAAACTGTCCAATACTATGCAGAATCTTGTTGGACATTTCCGAAAGAACCTCCAGCTCCCCACTCTGGTCAGGTTGGAGTTAAAATAAGCCTTAATAGTTTCCGAATCATCTGTCGCTTTTTCGAAGAGAATGTATAATCCAATTTGAGCTTTTATGTTTACCATAAGACGTTGACATTGTTCCAAAAGATTCCAATATTTGTCCTCGTATTGTTCCAACAAAATCATAGGGCTCGTAGTGCATTTCATCCTGCGTAAAATCCCGCTTAAAAGTTAAGAAGCATCTGTTGAAAGCATTGCGCACTAGATCAAATCCTCCTAATTCCAAACTGAAAGGCCTCACCTCGAGTTCGATATCGTCTTTCGTCTTGTCTTTCAAATCGTAAATCATGTAGGACAAGGCCCAGTCGATTCTGGTATCCTCTATTATAGGCACGACCAGAGATCTGACATTGTTGACAATAAGGTTGAAATTTGCGGGTATTTGAGAAATTATCTCTTTCTTCAACACAGGTTTGAGTTTGGGAAAAGACAATTTACGTCTTTTTGAAGACTCTCCAATTTCCAACGCACGTTGTTTTACAGCCCCACCACACTTGTGCCGTTTATACGCGAGCTGATTAAAGTCACACCGAACGATTTGCAGCTAACGTTACATTTTCCTTCGTGACGCCTTTCGTGTCTCCGTTTATACTTATTGTTCCTGAACGTCTGTTCACTGTATTGACACAAGAAAATCTCATTGTCAGACATCTATCGTTTTTTTTCTTCATCAATCATCTTTGCCCCTTTTTTTTTTATCTACCGAAACAGTCTCTTCGTTCATCGGAAGAGATGAATGTGAAATCCTGGTATGAATCGGGAAAATACTTCCGACAAGCTTCGCAGGAATATGCACATTAAAACTTGATTTTCTCAAGCGTGGTCATTTTTCCATCGCATTGGTCGTTATGCACCAAAACTTCATCGTAGGAAGAAACGAGTCCTCCGCAATCGAGACAAGTAAAGTTTAAAATGCAAGGCTTCTGCAAATGACTTTCCACCTCTTATCGCGATAAAAACTCAACCTTGCATTTCTCGCATTGGAACTTCGAGACCACCTTGTACTTGCCAGCCATGGTTGATATGAAGATTTCCGTAATTATCTGCGCCTTTTGTACCCACCGCTCGTATCAAATGGTCCAAATATTCAAATAGCACGGATTTTTCATGATGAGTAACCCAACGAGTTACACGCAGGACGCTTTTTTTAAATGCAAAAAAAATTAGGAGAGGGCCTGCGGGGGGACCGGGGGGGGGGGGGGGTTGCTCAAAAGGGCCTGCTTTCTACCATTTCTTATACTACTAGCATGAAGCTAATGGATTTTATCTCCAACTCCGCCTGCCTACGTTTGCCTTATACGGATTTCAGTCAGAAAGTAATACGCAAAAACGTGCTTGGTTCCATTTTACTGACTGTTGGTTTCCCTGTGTAAAAAGTTTACTACACTCTGTCAAACCGATTTTCTTTGGGTACGAAAAAAAGGGAGATATAAAGTAGTGCAGAACACTTAGAGAGCAAATGGTGAATTACGAGAGTAGTTATAACAGTACAGACAGGGCCGTAGCTAGCCCCCTTGGCGCCCAAGGCGTATCAACTGAACGCTCAACTGCCTATTTCAAGAAAATAAAAAATAATTTCATGAATGCGACATTGAGGTTTGCATAACTAAATACTAAAGAGACATATATTATACTGAAGACAATGAACGTTAACGAATCAATATAACTAAGATCATAGTTTTGTTTGTTTGTGTCCGCAGTGGGAATCTCGATAATCCTTATTCTATAAAAATCCAGGTTGGAATCTGGATAATCCTTATTTTTTGTGTGGGAATCTCTGAAGGATGGGCGATGGGTGACTGGCAACGGTGGTGTTTAATCTGTAAGGACCTTCAACAATAATTTGCAGATGTAGTGACGTCACAGTATTTTCATGGAAACGGTAAACCACAACAATGCTATATAAAACCGGCCATATACGGCAGCTTCCTTAGTAAAAATACAAAAAAAAAAGCGTGTTTTTCATCGAAATGTTGGCTTGTCGAATAATCAAAAAATGGCAACCGTTGTCTAAGATCGTAGTTTTTTGTTTGTGTGTTCGCAGTGGGAATCTCAATAATCTTTATTCTATTGAAGTCTGTAGGCTTGGGCGACTGGGCGGTGGGGGACTGTGGTGTTTAACTTGTAAGGACCTTCAATAATAATTGGCAGATGTAATGATGTCACAATATTTTCATACAAACAGGAAATCACAAAACCAGCCATACAAGGGGGCTGCCCAGGTTAAGGTAATAAAGAGATGAGAATAAGCTATTTCACTACAACGAACTGAAATAAAGATTAAAAATAACTAATTAAACCATAATCAAAAACTCAGTTTTTTTTTCATTTCCGCATTTTTGCATTTCCACTTTAGAAGCAAGACACAAGTACACTGAGTGAGGTGTCTCTGTATGAACCTTTTTAATATCAGTTTTTGGATATCTGATCATTAAAAAAAAACGAGTAATCGATTAACAAAACATCCGAAAATTGCGACGCGAACACTAAACCAAGTCTAAGCCGACCAAGTGACGTCTCTTATTACGGCGTTCCAAACTTGTGTGCAACGCCATTCGTTAAATATATTTGTGCTTTACCATCCACTAACACGGTTACACTGTACGGTGAGGCACCCCCAGGAAGGTGAAATCCTACGCGGTCGCCTTGCTCCCCTTACCCTTCCTACGACACTGAGTACAGACGCTGTAGCAGGTCAGAGAGCAGATTAATTAAAAACTAAATACCGCATGAGCCGGTCGAAATACTGAACTTTTTAAAATACGATATCTTTCAACTGGAAAGTAATCATCTGCGTTTTTCATTCATACGTTCAAAAATTCCATGCTACAGTACGCAGCAGAGTAGATTAATAAAAAAAATAAATGAAAAGTTGCAATTGACAATATTCAATTACTTTAAATATGTTTACATCCAATACAGTTGCTTGAAACATGTGCATGGCCAGCCATCAGGACAGTAGTAAGCAAAAGCGAACAGTTGCAGGAGCTCTGGCAATCGTGTAGAAGTGAACAGTAGCGGTGCTCTGGCACTTATTCTTGATAGGCAACGGCAGCGTTCTACCCCACCCCGTAGCATCACTGTTGTTAACAAAGCAGGCTCGTGTGGGTTTTTTTTTTCGGCGAGTCATCTGCATGCTGTTACGTGAAGAACTCAACAGTTCGCCAGTTGTCAATAGAAACAGGTTTGACTAAATGAAGCAGCAACAGTCAGAGAAACAGAACCAAGCCCCTATGATCTTATTACTTTCTGACTTAAAGCCGTATAAAGCGAACATGGGGAAGCCGGGTGGGAGATACAGTCTGTCACACTTTTATGTCGTTTGCTAACCATATACACAAACATGAGTTTGATTTGCCACTGGTAGTGTAGGGGAGGGGGGGATCAGAGAGGGAAAATTGTTCCCGGCCTCCTCTGGCAGGGGGATTCGCTATTACCCACCGATGGTTTAAAAAAAGTTTCCAATCGTGAAGGGGCTATCTCCATAGTACGACTAGTATGTAAAAAATAACCTCCGACCGTAAATGGGGTCTCCCCATACTACTACTAGCTAGTAAGAAGAAAAAACCTCCGACCGTTAAAAGTACGACTAATATGTAAACAAAACGTCTTTACGAGTCTGCGGAAGGGGTCATAATTTAAAACTAAGCCCTGGGCCTCCAATGAACTTGTACGTTATTACTTGCCAGTCACGTCCTATTCCACAAGGGAGCAACGAACGTAAATACAATGTCAACACTCATCACTTCGCTCTGCACCTCTCCACTCCTACTTCGTTGACATAGAACAACCTGTCGAGCAGGGAAGCTTCGCTAAGCATTTGGGCAGCGAATGTGACATTGGAAATGCCTCTGACTGTACGTATTGATTTGTATTCTCAAACCACTGCCTGTGGCTTGTGTTTTAACGTGAAGGGACAATCCTGCCACCAAACGTACTGTTGTATGCAATTCTCAACTACCATCCAAAATGCAATCGTTAGGCACTCATTTCACTACATACCTCCATAACCTGAGCAACATGCAAAGATGATCCAGGCCATAGCTCCGGCCCAAGCTAAACGACCAAAGAGGCAATAGATGACCTTCAACATTATGCTTGGATTTTTTACGTCCACAATAAAAAGGCATGTCAATATGGCGGTTATTGAATAAATCCAGCCTGCAGTCACGGACAGCTGCAAAGATATTAAAAAAAAACCTTTTAAAACCATTATTTATTCGACATATTCATGGAAACCTTCATTGCAAGTTTGTGAATAGATGGAAGTCACCATGAGTTATTTGATAGCTTGCATTGCAAGAAAAGGTTAATTTTCCAAGAAGCGGAAGCATGTGCAGGCCCCGAAAGAACAGGGGCAAACTTTCCGTTAAACGGCAGACATTTTTCAGCGCACACAAAGTTGAATGAATGGTGTCAAAAGGTATGCCCGGTAAACATTTTTTTTTGTTTGGCCAAATAGGGTAATTATTTGTAAGAACTACTCTTCGCGCTATCGACTTAATTCACCTACCTATCGATCCCTTTTGTCGTTACGGTTCAGAAAGTCATAACGAAAACCTGCGCAAAAGCTTATTTATTTTCAAAAGAATTATTAAAACACGTTAAAACGGTACTCACTGCATTGGTGATGTCACTGCCATATTACGAGATGAGAGCGCAACAAGAAAACCTGATTTCGTCCAGAACATAAGTAAACGGAAATTATCTCCAGCTGGACAAGTTTTTGGTTGCGGTTTCAGACGTTGTGTTTAGTAGCAGCGAGCATGGCTAGCGCGAGCGAGGCACGTAATTTGGGGGGGGGGGGATGATCATTTTCGCGAAGAGCGACCTTGATACACTCGAATTTGCAGATTATGCTTGCAGATAAAAACAAAAATAAAATAAATGCAAAAATACAGGCGCGTAGCTTGGATGTGGAGAATGAATTAAAACGTAACTCCCTTCGAATTCCCAAGCCCCTAGCCCAGTCGTTAAGAGCGCTAATTCTCATTCATGAATCTCCCCTTGGGCATTTAATAATGATATTTCGGATTTGGGAACCTTCTTCAGAACTCCAATAACATTAAGTTTTTCTGGTATACGTAATAATAACAACCAAAGACGCAATTTTTCTTGGTGGTTTTGTAAGAAACCGGACCACACTGCTCGTTTTTGCCCAGTAATGCCTGAATACAATGAAACCAGTCACAGAAACAATCCCGTAGCTCCTGAAGTCAGAAATTAGCATGGTAACTTTTAAACTCCTCAAACGTGAGTCAGGACAAGGTTCGTGCGGTAAAGACTCATATTGCCGATCTTGACCTAAAACCTCATGTTGGTCTTAAACCTTTGTTCCCCTAACATCTGATGAAATCGTTTCAACCGCAATCTGGGATTTGGGGAGCTGATATTCCTTGATCGACGAAGCCTTCGTTAAAACAATGGCTGGTAAAATGTCAGTTAGGCCTTTTCCATTAAAATTGTTAACTGCTAATGTTGAGGTTATTAGGATTTCTGGTTGTCCCTATGGATATCGAGGTCTACCTGGAAATGCGTTTAGTCACTCTTTCATCGTGTGTACGTATCTCCCAAGACGCTTCATGATGAGGGCTCATGTTGTACTATGTAGCACTGATCGGACATGGTGGTGTGACGATTTGCCTCAATTGCACTACACATTTTTGAGATCGTTGGTCGGCACCCCAGTGTGCTCATTCGTTTAACTATCCTAGATGGCAAACAATCTTGGATAGGGCGCCAGTTAATGAAACCAAAACCAAAATTTTCGGAAAAATTGTTCTGATCATCCCAGCGTTTTCCGTGATGAAGCAGGCTCCTGTCGGACAATGGAGATGCACATCGATGTCGTGGATAAAAAAAAACAATGTACACTAGATCTTTTCCGGCAAGTCTTTCTAAACTCAGAAACCTTGATGAAGTAATTTAAGGAATATTAGCTGAGGGTAGAATCCAGAAGCCCAACAGACCTTGTTGCTCCCCCTGCTTCCTGAAACCGAAACCCAATGGGGAGTTTCGTTTCCTGGTGGCTTACTGGATTTTGAACAAAAATTCCTTACTGGATACATACCCAATACCGTCTATTGATCTTATCCTTAGTCAGCCTGGTAACCCCCCTTCATAACCACCTTCGATTTAAGAAATACATATCATCGAAATACCTTTGGACGCAGCCTCTAGTCGTCTTGCTGCAAACTAACTATGCTGCACTCATTAATATACAACCACATCGGGATAGGACAGTGTGGTACAAGTCCCACAATAGCACGAGATACACAACAGTTGTTGCCGTTTTAAAACAAACTCGTACTAATTATTAAACTAGGTAGCAGGCTTTTGTGTTAATGAAAGCAGGGCAGTGTCCTCTCATGAACGACAGTAAGTCATACGCCATTTTCTACTACAGAATGAATGCGACAGAGTCTTCCCGATAAGCTGCAAGCAGACAGTTTCTGTTTCAAACTGATCCAGGGCCTGTGCGTGGAACAAACGATACGCATGAGCCTTCCTTATGCCAGCTTTGGCCAAATTCCTTCCACGTGCCACGCCACATGTCCTCTCTGGTACTGCTGCACGCTTTCTATATACCAGCTCTTACAGATAATGCAGTGAGCAGAAGAAATTGTGCACCTATAAATGTGCAGAAAAATAGTGAAGACGATCACGGAAGACCATTGTATATCATTCAATAAACAGAAGCAAATTGTACTGCCATAAATGTTTAGAAACCCATAGCGGATGATCATGGAATATAGCTGCATGTTATTGATTAAGCAGAAGCAAAGCGACATCAATAAAGGCACAGAAAATTACTTCAGATGATTATGGAAGACAATCACTTAGAAAGCAGAATAACTTGGACGGCTACAAACGTGAAAAAAAAAACTTGTTTAGTGCTGAAGGCCAGGCAATCGCTGATCATTCGGTAAGAAGTAGCGAATAATTGTAAACTTGAAAATTTGCAGAATGCGACTTCAGATAATTGTTGAAGATCAACCATTAACCAGATGAAAAATTCACTCTTACCAATCTGCAGACAGCTACTAGAAATGTTCCTGGAATGTTCCTAGAGATCATTCATTGAGCAGAAGCATTGTTGAAAATGTGTAGATGATTGCAGGAGATTGCTAATTCATATGACTGTAGAAGACCACTGATGATCACTCCATGAATATAAACAAACAGTACACATGCAGATGGGAAAAGTAGCAATGCAGATGACTGTGAGACACATTACATACCATGAGATCAAAAAAAGTGCATATATCTAAATTTCCAACTAGCCACGGCAAATGATCATGGAAGACTGCAACAACTCACTCAGTTAGCAGAACGAAATTAAACGCCCACAAATGCGAAAAAACTACAGCAGATTATTCAGGAAGAATACAGAAGGCAATTAAATGATCAGAAGCAAACTTTACAAAATTAGCAGAAATGCAAAGTATATGTTCGAGGAAGATTATTACGGACCGTTCAGTGAACAGAAGAAAATTGCTCAGGTATAATTTGCCGAAAGCAAGTGAAGATGATCTTTGAAGAACATTGTAATAATACAGAGGGAGATAGAAATGACGGAACACCCGTAGCAATCAAAGCTGATTGATGCTAGGGGGTTGAAACTTTTCATGGTGTGAAGTTGATTAGAAGGCTAACTGAGCATGTGTCAACCCCTGTCCTTGACACGGTCTTTCAAGGTCATCGAAGTTTTTTTTAACCTTGTTTCACAAAATTCTGATCACTAGTCAAGCAAATGTAGAAATTACAAGCATCATTCTGCGGTATACCGCATTTGGTTTCCCTGCGAAATTTGTGTGTGAAATAAAGTAGAGCAGACTTTTTCTTTATATCCTAGGCTACTGTAAACTTTTTTCTTTATATCCTAGGCTATTGTAAACTGTAGAGTCGTGAGCATACTAGTTGCTGTTAGTTTGATCGTTTCCCAGCAGACCCCTGCTAATCCTACTGAGGAAAAATTTACTTAATTTCACATAAATTGTTGGTAGGGAAGCTATCTATACTCGGGGTCTACAGAGGAATGATGCTTTTAATTTTCATAATTCGTAAATTAATCTTAATTTCGCTCCTTTTTTTTTGGTCTTGCCTTTGAAATGTCTATAAATTTGCAACTTCTGAGCAGAAGCAAATTAAATGCCCACGAACGCGAAGAAATCGCTGCAGACTATCGAGAAGACTTATTCAATGAGCAGAAGCATAACTTACATCTAGAAATTTAGCAGAAATCTACAGTGGATGTTCAGAAGATTATTGTGGATAATTCAGTGAGCATAGAAAATTGAGCACGTAAATATGTAGAAATTCAGATGGTCTTGTAAGACTTGTAAAGAATTGGGCAGAAATGAAGGACACCCCTCGCAATCACTGCTGGTTGATACTACAGCTTCAACTAATCATGTATCGGCTACTTATCCACCAACTTATCGGCCACTTATCCAGATCGGTAACTGATACAGTAACCAATGCAAGCATTCAAGGTAATAAACTTTTTAACCATGCTTCGTAGAACCTATTATTGCTTGGCGTATCTTGAGTCCTGCAGGTATCTTATCAGCGGCTACGTCTTCCTGGAAAGAGCGGCTTTAGTCAATGGCCGCCATTGTTTTTGTAACCATCTTGGATATCAACAAGGCACTCTGCTAACAAAAACATACAATCGATTATCTGCGTTCGTTCTGCGGCGAACTCAAGATAGGCCACTGATACTATAAGTATGAGTTGAAACTTGAAGATATTTGCAAGGCGTGACCAATAAAAAAAAACGGAACGATATTCGGATCTTTAATTTAGGCGTAATGGAAACTGCACTCATCATTTTCTGTGCATCCTAAGTAGCAT
This sequence comes from Lithobius niger, assembly GCA_023313725.1. Lineage (NCBI taxonomy): Eukaryota > Metazoa > Arthropoda > Chilopoda > Lithobiomorpha > Lithobiidae > Lithobius > Lithobius niger. The sequence continues at coordinate 21,581 of JAHWFP010146341.1, forward strand.
GCCAAACAATTTTGAATGAAATAAAGTAAATAAAAATCCTTTTCTCTACTTACATAGAGTCGTGTCGAGTCGTCGATATGCTGCTTGCTGGTGGTTTGCGCTTTCACTAGCAGATTTTACTAACTGAGGAACATTTTACCTAATTTCACACACACTGTCGAGTAGGGAAGCCACACAGGCTGCACAGTGAAATTATGGAGGGGCAGGAAAAAACGTAAATTAATTACTTCGGCCCTTCTCGTGTAACCAATTCGTTGTTGGATACCTTCTAACTTTAAAACCTAAACTCACTTTGTTGAGAGTGACTTGGAACTTGGTCTTGTAATAAATGCAGCCAAACAAAATTCCCATAATATAGATTGGCACGTGTGGGAAAGGTTTGCTATAGTACGTGTCAAAATAACGATAATAATCTTCAAGAGGCATTCTAGGCCTGGAATTAATAACGAGAAGGTATTAGTAGTGAAAGACACAACATTTGGGGAAATATTTTGTTCGTCTCTCTCTCTCTTGAGTTATCACTGCGTGTAATCCGTCAAACTGCTTTAATCAGCTTATCGCAATCAAAACTACAATACTGTTAAAACTGAAGATGCAGTAAATTGACCAATACAAAAAATTAGCGTTTAGCTTACACTAGAGTGAATCCATCACTAATTGCAAAATCGTTGACAGCAAGAATGTATGCCGCAATCCCAGAACAAGCCACCATTAAAAATGATGCCACTGCAGCGGACAATACCCACATGTGCCTAGAAGTACAAAATATAGTTTAACTACATTAATTCAAGATTTATGAATACTTTTGTTCTTTATGGACTGATGCTCAATTAGGGTCAAAATAATCACTAATGACAGTGTGTATACGTAAAATTCTCAAATAATAATAGCCAACCACAGTAAACCTCAAATAACTGGAGCCAGCTGGTGTGACAGTTGAGAATGTGCACTGGGTTGCACAAATCCGCCTAATTTATTTGAAGTACTGCAGTTTTGAACATTTGAGGTTTCCTGTGGTTGGCTTAATTGTTTGAAAATTTGCCTGAAAAGTTCTTGTTATTCCATATCGGCTGTAAAAAAAATTTTTTTTCTCGCCATTGAATTTTTAATAAGACGCATCTGTTGGTTAAAAATGGGATGTATTCGGTTTTCCATTCAACTGTTATGATGAGACAGACAGTACTAATTTTCTAGGAAATTTCACGGATCTAATTTACACGCCATAGTCTACATGAGCACGAAAATATTTTCCAGGCCATTTAATTCTTTAATGCGCATATGTGGATTAGGTAAGACTTGGACCCGAAACCTCTACCATGCGAGACAGTACTGCTTACAATTGGACTAACTGTTCTACTACCACAATTTGTTCATGTGAGAGCTATTACTTCTGACACTTATCATCAAAAGTTTAATTCATCAGTTATTCTGGGGTTATGCAGTTAAAGTTAAGTTTTATATTTAGTAGCAAAATCCCAAAAAAAGTCCATTTCAGTTAAACTTTTCAAGACAAATTAATGACAAAACAAATCTGACCCAAAACCAAAATGGTAGCAAGAACATGCCAAGTTTTCGGTATTACAATTCGGTTTCCCCAAAAATAGCTTCTGCAGAATTTTTGACATAGAATAACACACCAATCTAAATAGTGAGAGAGAAACATAATGTATGCTAATAAATCCCGCAAATCTTAATATTTTACTAAATTAGGCTCACAAAGATATCAAAAGGAGTGGGTGTTTGATCATAGATAACATGTGCAACAGAGGTTAGAAGAAACATTCCGCTTTTTTCAGTCGTTATAATGTCACAAGAGCGAAATTTTTTATTGATACATTTTCTCGACCACGAGTTGTATTGCAAAACTGAAAAATTACCGAGCACTTACGCAAGGGCGTTTAACAGGTTTGGAATGTAACGAGTGGTTGAAAAAATTGGCCGATATTTACACTCGAGTGATATTTGGAGCGCGAATATACCGGTTTCTTTAATATTAACTTTAAAATAAAAACTTCCCATAACACACTGCCCAGTTGTACTGCACTAGTTTCTCGATTGAATTCATAATTCTTGTTTGCACAGAATTCTGCAAATTATCGCCAAATGGACCCATTGTTTCGTTTGGAAGGGTATTTTCTACCTCCACCACGATAGACAAAATAGTTTTGTTTTCCCAACGATCCATCAGAAACTTGCTGAAAGCCACTGACCGTGAAAGCAGGCAATATTGTCGGAAGAACATTAGTCTTCGTAAGGGTGCTTCAACAACAAAATAAAATGTGTTCTATTAATACATTAAGTTTTACGACAATCTGTTTATATCATATGCTTAGGTTAATGCCCATAGCAAAAGCATCATGCACAGAGCAAATGCGGGGGCGAAGGGGAAGCAGGGGTACTGGGTACTGCAGGTGGGAATGGGGGAAGGGGCGGATCTGCTAGACCGGCCTAATAGCTAGTCATTAATAATTCCATTTTCAGCTATTTACTTGTACGTATGGTATTGTAGTAAATGTTTTACGTACTGCGTCACATTTTACTGTTGGAACATTAGCAGCGATTAAGAGAACTGTTTGTTTGTTTTTCACGCTCGGGCAGAAAAGTGATTAATGGTCTACTCACCTTCTGTCACCGTGGTAGCAAAGTCGAGAGTTGCTGGCATGCCGAATTGCACTTTACGTGACGAGCAGCGATTCTGATACGTCGTAGTTGATAAAAAAAAAAGGCTAGATGTACTCAATGGGTTCTGACATGCTTAAGTTACTTGGCGGAGATCAGCAAGAAATTTCATTCGAATGGACGGTTGAAGGTAACAATTTCATTGGATAAAATGCCCCATGCTCTTTTTGTCGATCTTAAATAGACTTGACTGGCTGACTGCCGTTTAGCGGTTTCTGATTGGTTAACTGGTGTTAGAAAATTATGATGGTGTATTCTCTCTAGAAGTTAATGGCAGTCCGATAAATTTAATCTTACCCGCTTTTTGATCGCGTGTACCTTTACACGAAACTCACAAATTGCACGCTTCTGTCTAATCTGTTCTAAATTTTTTCACGATTTCTAGTTTACAGGCATTTACTGCAGTGCGCTGCATTACATATTATAGTACAGCATTGTTTATTGAAGCGATATTGCTGAAAATTAACAGAGTACACAGCTGGAACTTGGAAAACTGCTGTAATGAAATGTCTTACTATTCATCCAATGTCAACTACGTTTGCAGCAACATTACACACTTGTGGGCAACTTTCAGCAATTTTCCATCACTATGAGCAACTTTTGAGCTACTTCAGGTATGGTTGCCAACTTTTGAGCAATTTCCCATAACCGTGGAAAATGTAGCAGTAACTAAGAGCAAATTTACAACCATTTTCGACAACTTGGCATCAATTTTGGACAACTGTGAGCAACTATTTAAACAACTTATCACAGCTATGGAAAGCTGGACAACTTTTCAGCAACTATGGGCAATTTTGCACATCTGTTTTGGGTGGCACCTATATTCTCATGACAGCCAGGGTTTGTTTGGGTGTCAAGGTGATGTTAGAGTAGGCCTTGGCTTCATATACCATGAATACCACAGGAAGTCCGTAATTCAATTTGTGGTATGAGTGAACAAATAATAAGGGATCATATCAGCTGGACAATAACCATGACGAATACAATCTGGTCATGTGGTCATCTGCTTCCTCACTGCAAGTAGCTGCATTCTGTAGTTTTCCACAGACGTCTTTCATTATCAGTGTTGCATTCGGCTGACTTACGACTTTTGAACCATATTGTATTTTGATAAACAACGTCGAATTTAATTTTCTTTACGCTTGAAGTAACGCTTTGATTTACCAAATTATGCATTTAGCAATATGAAATTTTAAATATCGTATAGCAATGTCCATGTAAGTAGCCAAGAAATATTAAATTTATATGTTTAAGTAAAATAAAGTAATTGCATTGTATAATTTTATATTATAGAATTGCAGTTATATAATTTACATTATATAAAAATATTATATATAAAATATTGTATACTTATGGCAGCTTATTTTATGTTTACCGTACCAAAGTAATGAAGCCAATAAATGCTGTCGCATGGAAAACCACCTAAGGCCGCTACCGAAAAGAAAAACTAAAAAGCGTGTGGGGGTTCGTATAATCTTTAAAATAACCATTTAAAGAACATTTAGTTAGCAGGAAATTCAAGGCCTAGCTTGGAAGCAGTGAGCCGTTACCATTCATGACCATCAATAAAATGAAACTTAATGGTATAAGCCAAAGTCGCGAATAAAAAGTAAGAGATGAAGGAAAACTAATGGAGTTAACAACTGATTGTGGCGAACAAAGTCACTGTTGCATCAGCTGAAGCAAAACTAATGGAGTCAATAATTGCTTACTTCAAGCAAAGTCACTGTTGTATATTGTTGTAATGAAAAAGTGAAAGCTGAAGCTAAATTAATGGAGTCAACCGATTGTGTCGTGCAAAGTCACTGTTGTATACAATTGTTGTAATTCAAAAGTGAGAGATAAACCAAAACGAATGAAGTCAATAACTGATTGTGTCGAACAGTCACTGTTGTATATTGTTGTAATCCAAAAGTGAGAGGTGAGTCAAAACTAATGAAGTCAACAACTGATTGTTTAGAGCAAAGTCACTGTTGTGTATTGTTCTAATCAAAAAAGTGGGATATTAACCAAAACTAATGAAGTCAACGGTTTGTGTACATTCACTGTTGTATGATGATGTAATTCGAAGGTGAGAGATGAATCAAAACTAATGGAGCCAACAACTGATTGTTTCGAGCAATGTCACTGTTCTGTATTGTACAGTTGATTGACTTGGGCAAAGCCATTGTTGTACATTTGTCATAAGTCAAAAAGTTAGAGCCGAAGCAAAAGTGACAAGAGCTAAGCTCGAATATAGGTCACTAGATGTCACTACAGATCAGACGTATGGCTTGCTTAAAAGAAAGTAGTAGCAGAAGGAGGACGTTTAGAGAGAGGAGGGAAAGAAGGGGGACGGGACACAGTGAGGGGAGGGAGAGAGAGAGGGGGGAAGGAGGTGCGGACAGGGGTGGGGCAGTATTAAATTCAACTACCCATATCAATTCAAATACAAGCAATAATGGCGTAAGTGTGAGGGGTAGGTTAGGTAAAAGGAGAGGAGGAAATGGAGAAGGCAGTAATTAAGGAAGAAAAATTATCCGTCTTAATGAACGTTTGGGTAACGCCTAGGGAACACCGAGTGAAAAAACTCCAGGTCCCCTGAGTGAAGCCAGGTACTATTGCCAGTAGAATAATAAAATGAAAC
>JAHWFP010146347.1:2694-14029 GCA_023313725.1 Lithobius niger
TTTTAAAATAATTTTTCTAATTTATTGGCCTAACAACTACTTACACCTACTTTTGCACCTATCTGCTCCAATACCTTCAATTCTAATATTCATAAAAACATACTTAAAAAATCATCGAGCAATTACACTTAAATGTTGAAACTAACCATGAAGAGGGTGGAAAGTATATTGAGTTCTTATCGTGGAAACAACTATAGTATATCTAAACGTAAACTAAAAATCATCTCATAGAGACTACAGTAATTCTACAAAAATCAAATGATAAAACAGATCATCCCACCATTTCAAAGCTATCAGTCCAAAAAATTATTTAGATACCACAGTCATACTAAATAATGGGAAGGATTATTTGTTTAAAAAAAATCAAATTACTCTAACATTTCTATTTCATTATTTACCATACAGTAGTAAATATAAAATAAAAAACACATCTTACAAGGTTCATTGAAGTGCAGCGGAACCAATCACCCCATTATCAGCATCACCAAGAATGCACCAATACAAGATCAATAAGATCATCAAAACGCCATAATTTCAGAATTGATGTACTGTCCAAATTGAACAATTTTAAATGTTTCAATGGTTTAAATCCTCACTGATAATGACCAGCATACCATCTGATGGTACAAAACTATATACAGGCTTTTCCTTTTGCTACAAATAAAAACTACGCATGGACTCTAATAGTTCCAAGCCCCACTTCTGGTGGCCAACAGATATTATACTAAATACGCATGTTCTAAAAGATGTCAGTAAATAAAACATGCACTTTTAATGTTCCAGAAACTTTTTTGTGTGAAGCATTTTTTGTGGTGATAGGACCAGAAATTATGATGGAGGAAAATAGGTACATCTTTCTCTTCTTTACCTAATCTAACTGTATTTTTTAGAAAAAAAACTAATGCCAGGGTATCTAGCAATCTGGCAAACCTGGATTTCCTGGAAATGTCAGGGACACTTGTCAGATTTAATCATGGAAATGGCAGAGAAAATTAAAAAATTGCTAAAAAAAAAACTTGGAAAAGTCGAGGGAAAATTTTTCATTCAGCCGCCCCTGTAGATGTTCCTACAATTGCATTATTCGTACCTGGAGCTTTCATTCTGAATATGATGTTCCCAACTGGATCGGTTTATAACATAATAAGAATGGCTGCTGCCGAAGAAGGAAGCCTATCCCGTGGCGACCATCCATTTCAGCCAATTACTCCGCCTTTTACGAGAATTCTATATTGTATTCCAGGATTTAAATACAGTGTTTTGATTCAAGATGTAGGCATACAAATAGTATTGGTGGAACACACGTGTATAATTATTTCTAATTGGACTGGAACTTGGCAATTTTTCCACCTGGAAAAGTCAGTGAAATAAAAAATTTGGATTCGCCAGACACCCTGCAATGCATACATGGTATCCTTTAAGATTATTTCCTAAATTCTCAACTTTTAACAACAATTTTCAAATACTAATGATGCAACCTACCTGTACGAGGTTTAACCCCATGTACCAGGAACTTAACATTTACAGATAGTTGGGGGAAAAATGTCTAACTATGGAAAGCAAGTTTGTGTTACCTGGGAGAACATAGATAACGAGCAAAGATCGCTGCGTGGTTAGTGGCTTGGCCACTCACAATAGGATGCGAGATCAACAAAATATGTTTCTAGCCTACAAATGTATAAGACTTCTAGAGTATTGTCATATGGTTCAAAGAGTTGGACTGCTTTCAGTCACTAACCAAAAAGAATTTGTAGCAAAAGGGGAAAACTCGGAAAATTAAATTTGCGACCCGATAACAGCAAGGTTCACTCATCAGCTAAAATTATTCGTTTGGACATTTCTGCTCACGTATGGAACGTGGCTTGTTGGTGTAACTCATCTTTTTTTTTAAATTGGTGGGATTTGAATCTTTTTGCGAAACTTTACAAAATATACAGCAAAAACTCTCGACTGAATGGAAATAAATCCTACTTGATTTCTTTGTTTACATACAACTAGGCATTATCTTTCCACTGCGATCTAGGAGGCCTGGCTGGTCTTGTGACTTTTGTGTAAAGTGGAGGGGTGGTATACTCAGCAAATGGCATGATTGTTGTGGGCGATTGCTGGTAATGGAGTGGACATTTCTTGTCATCTGGTGAAGGGGTCTCTGGCTCATATTGTTGTGCAGGGGTGTAATTCGGGACATAAGAAGCATTCGTGGCTGCTGATATTTCTGGCTTGTACAGGCACTGTCCGTGGTGGTCGTGCGCATCCCTAGTCATCGGGGTCTAAAGAAAAGAAAATTGAACATGTTTACAAGAGCTGACGCAATTAGTAGTGTAGGCTAATTTAAGCGTTAACGGTGGGGAAGGGAGCAGATGAGTAGAATCCAGTCGAACTTTGGGACTATCCCTCCAACATGCAATTTATTACATAAATTATCATATTCTTCTATAGAATCTTCATCAGTAAAAACACACTTAAATTCAAAAAAACATCAATACGGCAACCTATTCGTGTGTTTCTAGTTACAAAAAAACATTATCTTAACCATCACAATAAAATAAAGATTGTCACCATGTGAGCCAGTAAACAGACTCCAAGGCATTCATTCAGGGAGGGTCTTTCATTACAGTATAATAATAGTAATAATAATAAATAATTTTAACCACAAAGAAGTGGTTGGGATTTCAGAAGGATAGGTGCATACTGTTCCCCAGCTTTACATATGAATTACTGTGAAATGCAGATGTTATCAGGATTTTCCGAAGATAAACCTCCTTTAATAGGATTTTAAAGAGCTGAGAGCAATGTGCAGAAACAACCTTTTTGGGAAAAGAGTTCCATGCTGACATCACCAGGACTGAAAAAAATTTGTGTACACTCGAAGCGTGCTGATTGTATTTCCAATTTAAACAGATGTCCCCGGGTCGCCTTGTATGCTGTGAATTTGAAAAGAGGTAAGTCGATTGACAAGAACCTATGAACAATATTTTAGTTTTACGTTGAAAATGATAAAGTTGGCTGTTTCACCCGGTTCATGAATACAATGGGTTTTTGAAATTTTTGAAGTTGCTGGCGCGCTTCTTCCTCAGCAAGTCGATCAATAGCAATCATGACGATGCTCTTTTGTTGGCCCCTGGAACCAAATCAGCAATGGGACTGTTTCCCGCTGGCGTAGGTTTCTTGTAGAATTCAGTGACGTGTGATGTTGACTGCTTCAATGGCAAGTCGGGCTTGTTTGTTGTATTCGGTAGTGATGATGGTCTTGTTTTCAAAATCTGGTAGATGACTTCCATGTATGTACTGTACTACCAGTCTTTGTGAGTGGTGTGATCTAGGATTATTAGGTGTTTCTACACAAACTTGAGACTTTCTCAGACAAAATACGCATTGAGGGTATAAACTAACTCAGTGTGTGGCGCTATTCGTTTCTTATGTTTTCGTTTCTAGTAATCCATGGCAAACTGTTCGTAGCCATCAGAAATATTAGGTGGCCATTAGATGATTCCAGCAAGGAGTGGCCAGACAAGTATGGCTTCATTTCCACCATTATTCTTCCTCTTGGTGCCATCATTTTCATTTTCTGCTAGTAGTGCGTGAAACCATCTCTCATGCACTAATACATCCAATGCTGAGAACAACGCATCCCCCAACACCAAATAATCTTAGGCATAAAGAGCTAATGGGTCTTGGTGGTGTTTGAGCCATTTTGTGAGTGGTTCAGAGGATTCTCATGAGTGCTTATCGTATTCGTGGACTTGGTGACAGATCCAACTCTCATTTTCAACATGAATCCGCAGAAACAAAATTCATGCGTTTTGATGTATGTTTTTAAAATAAATCTTTAGCCGTTCCTACACAATAAAATTAGCTATCCTGGGTTTGTTAACTACTTTTCTCCGCAACTTAAGTTTTACTGCATGATGTTTTCAGACATGAACCAATAAAATTGTGCATAAATCCCATTCCCGTAAAATCTCTTTGCAACGTGTTCTTGTCTAGCTTCTTCCAGAGCGCCAAAGAACTGGTCTCTCTTTTTGGTTAGAGGCTGCTTGGTCTTCCCAAAATAAATACCTACTCCACTCCATACATAAAACAAGATATTGCATACACTATGCCCTGAACCTGGTTCCGTTTGACTACCAACGCATCCGTGACCAGGTCCCTCAACCCTTCACTCACCATGTTTATTGTAGTGTGTTTTACTGATGAAGACGAAGATTCTGTTGACGAATAGAAAATTTTATTTATTACATTGTATATTGAGAGTTGTATCCAGACGTCCAACTGGATTCTTCTACTTATGAGTGTATTCTTTTTAGCAAACTTACGTGATCAACCATGTTTTCCTTTAAGTGGTTATTGAATGCCAAAACAACCGTGTACAGATATATCTGCAAGAAGAAAAATATGGGAAAAACAATGATCTGCATCATATTCCTCCAGTTATAATGATTTCAGTATTTAAACATTAAAAATTAAACGAGCTCGTCATGCACAAATTACATAATGTATTGGAAAAAAAGACAGTCTCATTACAACTGATAACTTGGTAAAATCTTGTTGAAATAAGTCTATGTAGGCTCCAAGTTCAGAATTTAATGCCAAGTTTAAAAACCGACAAATGAAAATAATTTGAAAAGGCACTCGCGCTTTTCTGAAATTTTTACTAACGTGTATAAGATAAAATTGTTAAAATACACAAATAAATACACACTTCAAAAATGGGGAAAAACAAAACAAATAAAGCCTACATTACAGTAATTTAAAGAATAACCAACAAGAAATAATATCACTCCAATTTTACCTTACCTATGAATTAAAAACCAGAACAAATAATTAATTAAAAATTAATCATCCTCTCTTGGAGATCGCTTACGATTAGAAACCTCGACCCAATAATTAGAACGTTCATGCTTCAGAGTACATTACAATTTTTGCAGGCCTACAGTTTCATAGCTGGTATTCCTGTTGAAGTATTGGATGATAAAACGGTAAATAACGAACTTCCATTTAATTTTATTTTCGAAAATATACCTTCACCATTTTCTAATGACAATTAACCAATGGGAAGCCAGTAAACGGTAGCCAACAGCCAATCATTCCTCCTTAACACAGATAAAAGGAGCACTCGGTATTTTATCAGTTGAAACTATCAGCTTTGTCTCTCCATGTTGTTTCTATTATCGAATTGTCCGATTTTTTGGTCTCCGCCACACAGCGCACGTACGTCAGAACTACATTTAGTAGGCCTAAACGAATTTCTAAACAAATAAGACATACCCGATAGCATGTGAGGCATAATTCGACTTCCCAGCAACACAAAGAATAATCTTTGGTTACCGTGAGAGTACAATCAGCCAGTATACGCATTCCGCCCATGCGCGTTTGGTCTGATCGCCACTAATATCCACAGTATGGCAGTAAAAGAAACTGCCGTACTTAAAATTTCACATGCGGTACTTTAGTTAAGCGTAAATAGTTGAAAATAAATTAATAATAATTGGGTAAGACTTAGTAACGTCAAGGATCATGCTCTGTTTTAAATCTTAAAAAAATATATTTCATTAAAAATAAAACACATATTTACTTTGGTTGACGCCATAACTGGCCCTAATATTCGTCCTACAACAATCGTCAGCTTTCACGGCAAGTTAGGCTACTTTCGGCAAGTTTGCGATGGTTCATTGGGGTAGTAAAACTACTTTGGTGATGGTGTATTTTCACGTAAGCGCTCGATATTTTTTCAGCTTCGGAATGTAACTCAGGATTGAGAACATGTATCGAGAGAAAACTGCGCCCTCATAACATTAATTTGTTATACGAAAAAGTTAGAAATTTTATACCTTTACGCTCCAAGAGCAACTGTTAAGTGCTTGTTGCTCATCTATATTTAAATTTTTCAAAAATATTTTAAAGCAGAGATGCACCTACTTTTAAATAAAAACTGGTTTTCTTACCGTTGTGATTGAGCTTAGTACACAGATGAAAATGGCAAAGGGAGATACCTCCTAGAATAAAAGACAAAAGCAATATTTAGCAGACAAATAAACCTGGTGGTTATGAAAGTCGGCCGGTTTAACCAAACAAGAAGCAGTCACTGCTCTTTCTGTTTTTTTGTTTGTTTGTTAATAAACTGGATTTTTTTTTATTATTTGTGACGAGGACGCAGTTCTGAGCCATAATTTGGTTTTACTGCATTGGGTAATTGGTAGGTACGTGTGCTTTTAGTTCTGTTGGCTGGACTTTGCCTTTGTTGTAGTTATGGGTATGGGTGTATATTTTGTGCGTGTATCCAAAATACATATCCACAAGACATGTGTACAGTGTATCTGACTGTATCTAGTTTGTAATATCCTATCATCAAATTCTGTATTAAATAACCAACAACCTACGAGTTGTATAAACCAAAAATAAATTACAAACAAAAACATCATGTGTGCCATAAAAAAAGGGGTTGTATGATTGAAGTTTCATTTTACTTGTTAAAATGTACACAGATAAAAATTGGTGATTTTTAATTGAAATAATCAAATGTACAATTCAGAAAATTGTATCTGTTTAAGCGCTGTTGTGCTTTACGTAACGTATATGATTGGTAAAGCACAACAGCACTTAAACAGATGCAGTATTCTGAATTGTACAATTGATTATGCAATTAAAAATCATCAATTTTTATCCGTGTACATTTTAACAAGTGAAAACAAGTGACGTTTTTGTTTGTAATCCGTGTACCTTTTTTACGGCTATGGTGTCGCGCTATAAAGTTTATGCATGCAGTCGATTGTTGCATGCACGAAGAATGGATCTGGAGTTTGCTGAGTGGCATTGTTCCCAAAATACAATGGTTAAAACGATGTAAAACAATCAATATGATCGTTTAGGGTCCCATAACTCCGGACCATAACTTCAAAGGAAACATATTTTTATACTATCCGGTGTAAAAACGAAAAATACACCAGTTTTCGTTTTTTTACTGGATGTTAGCATAAAGAAATGTTTCCTTTGATTAGACATTATTCCAAACAAACAAGTCAAAGTGGAAATAAATAAGCAGTAACAAGCACAATCAGAGAGCTGTAAGGGAACATGACAAATCTGTGTGATGTGGGTTAGTGAAACAAATACATCTTTCAGTTACCGAAGGTACCCGATACTACGAACAGCACTTGTTTTCTTTACTTCCTCATCTGTATTTCTTTCTCATTTTATGAAAGCACGGTAAGCAATAAGAAATATTCAAATGAGAAGAAAATTTCGTGTGCGCAATTGTACCCCAACGTGTATCTATTTATCTGAATGTAAATGGCAGTCAAAATTGCTGACTGTTAACTGCACCTCACAATAATATTGATCACTGGAAACTAACTAGTATTTTATAGACTTCACATAGTAACTGGTGCTTAAAATACTTTAAATTGTTGGTATCAATGAAGCACATTCAGGAAACCTCCTGAGGAAGTTGGGTTGCGAAATGAACTGAGATGGGAAGGGACCTACCTGATCCTGCATACGTAATGTTGAAGGGAGATGGGAATTACATGACCCAGCATATCTAATGTTGAATGGAGAGGGGCCTTACCTGTTCTTGCATACCTAGTCTTGAATGGAGAGGGAATATACCTGACCCTGTATTATCTATTTTCTAAACTAATTTCTATCCAGTGAGGGAGTTTTCGATAACAGAAAAGTCGGCGATAATGTAGGCATTTGCATGCGTGATCTGGATTCAATCTAGCATTAACACAATGTCTTTGTTCGCATTTATTCACAAATTTAGTTTCTTGTATACTCTCTCCTCCAAATTTTAACATAATTTGTAGCTAAAACTAATTTCTAACTATACCAACTTTTGGTAACATGAGTGGAACAAGATCGTAAATAAGATTAGTCTTGTCATTGACGTGCGGATCTGAATTTAGTCTAACAAAAATACAATGCCTTTATTCTCATTTATTCACAGATTTAGTTTATTAAATTGTCCTTCTTCCAATATGTAACACAATTCAAAGTTAAAACTAATTTATAATGACCACCAACCTTCAAAACAACAATGCGATTCACAGCCATGATGCACATTCTGTGTTGACGCCAATTTCCAAAAAAAATGATCCGGAAGACGCCTAACATCCGGAACGACCTTGTAAAATTTTTTCTTTTACGCGACCAATTCGGATCTCAGGCATCAGCATTTTAAAAAGCTTACTGGAAAACATGTCGGATGGGACAGACACTATCATCCTAGTGTTGACTCATTTTTTTTTTTATGTTCAATAACGTTTATTATTCAACATAAAAAGTTCCAATTTATATATTTTCAGTTTAGTATCTTCCAAAAGTCAACATTGGCAGCGACAGTTTGGATCATTTCATATTGTAAATCCCATAAAATCATGTTCACCCACTCAGGCAGCCTAGGATATAGGCATATTAAGTTTGAAGAAAAAGCAATGGCATTAAGACCACTTGATTTCATTTGTAACTAGAGTAATGTAATGTTATTGTATGTAGGTTGGAGGTTCCACATTTCATTAGCATGATTTTCCACCAACTTAACGGGATGATTCCACTAGTCACCCCCAGTCCACAGTGCTCAGGCAGCTACTGCTCACTCCCCTTATTCGGCTGGAAACTTGATGAAAGCACGTTTTTGTTGATCGTATGGTGGAATGCATTGAACACATCCTCTTAAAAGAAGCCTCATAGACATCTCCTGAATTAAGATATGTGTTGTTTACAGAAGCTAAGCATTGTAATTCAATGCTTTGCGCACACCCTACAATCTTTATAATAATATCGGAGACTGGCTAAAAGGAAAAGGAAAAGGAAGGCCTAAAGGAAAACCACTTCTCCCCTCCTTGCGCCCGCATTGAAAATGAACCCTCCCACTCTACGTCCAGCCAAAAAGGAGCCAGGCATGAGTGGTCGATCAATCTGACAAGTCTTCGGGAAGAGTGCCGGGAAAATGTCCCGGGAAATGTGTCCCGGGAAATGTGACCGGCCCCGTGCAAAGCACAGGCTTCCTCTAGTCCTTTATAAATGGAGAGAGATCACTCTTGCATTAAAAAGTTATATCCTATAAATTTATTAGTACATTACAACATCCAGTCAAAAGCACCAGTGTAGCCACGATGTTGAATTTCAGAGTATGCCCCTTGAGTTATAATATTATTGCCTCAACATTTCTGGGCACTTACGTCAGTCAGATAATTGTAGGTGAACATCAACAGAATCATGGCCAAAACAATTCCTTCCCAAACCAACCAGGGGTACAGGTATCCTCGGAATTTCTGCAAAGAAAAGAGTAATAATATCAGCGAGTGTAGTAAGGAAACAAATTTACGATATTAAACATGAGAAAACCTTCAACCTTACACAAATAATGGCTGCAATGCCAACCAAAACGGAAGATATGAGAGAAATCTTTGAATAAGCTCTATACGTCAAAACTGAACCCCACCCCGTTTCTTCTTTTAGGTGGAGGCAAAGGCAACACACGTTGATGAAAGGGCTCTAAATGCTTCTTTTAGTAAAGAAATCCAAAACAGGACTACAGATTGTGGTTTTGATCTTGAATTACTCTAAGATCCATTAAATTATCTCCTTCAAATAAAATTTATCATCCATGTATTTAAACATAATAAATACATTTACGTATTTATCATTTATGGTATTAAATGCCATAGCTGATTAAAAACAGTGCTATAAATCATTATGTATTTAAACATAATAGCAAATAAATTTACGTATTTGTCATTTTTGTAAATAACCATCAAACGTGATTTTAATACATAATGCTATAAATCATAAAGCATTTAAACACAATGATAAATAAATGTACATATTTGTCGTTTATGGAATTGAACTTCATAGATGTTTAATTCCATACATAATTGACAAACTTCCTGGACCGATCAGAAATAAGCCAACAACGAAAATCATACCCTAGAAATAAAATGTAAGTGGTTAAATGTGTATAAGCGTGATTTTGCTGACAATTTATATTATTACTTACTTACCTCTATATTTTTTACAGTGATTTATGCTTAATTATTTCGTCTTTGTTAAGCGTAATTAGTGTATACTAGCTGCTCCCAGTGTAACATGCGCTGGTCTAGTAGAAAGCTTATTGTGATACTGATACATTTGTTGTTGCATTTGTTGATTGCTCATAGTTTTCCTTAAATAATGCATGTTGTAATATTTAGTTTGTTGCTGACTGTTACGGCTAATCGACATTACCCTTCTGTTGTCAGCCGCTCCCCCATTTTCACTGGTATGTTCAAAGATTGAAGAGTGAATCCAAAGACTGAATCCAAAAACTGAATCCATGAAAGAATGAACACAATCACCCTATCTCATTAATTCTTTATGCATCTCGATTAGCTATTACAATGAGTACCTATCCCCATTACTGAACCTTGCCTGTACTCTGACCTAAGCAAAATATATATAATTATATACATTGATTTATAATTCCTATTCATTATTTCACACCGAAGAGTACTTTCAGTCAAATGTCGCCCTGCTCTTGGTGGGTGACCTTTTCAGAATGTGTTCATTGAGTTTTCTTTCTGTCATTAGTCAAGGGATCAAATCATTGAAATTGGGCCAAAATGTCCTGGTGATGGACTACTTTGCCAGTTTAAGTCTGGATCACACAACTCGAATGAAACGTAAGTGCCTGAAGGTGTCTTAATGTACTACGTTATTTCTAGAATATGATGTTTCGCTAAAAGCTTACTGAAGACTTACCTGTTTATTATTTAGTGATCTGTGGCTATTTATTTAAAATATGTGGATCATACAGTAAACACCTAATAATATATGCAGAGAATATGTTAGTTTGTGGGAATCATTTTTGTTTACCAATTAGAAAAACTACTTTCACCAAAGAAAAATACCAAGTTAACAAGCATGCCGCTCAGTAACTTTAGTTAAAAACCGACACCTCGATACCCAAACCTAGCCGTATCAAGACATCGCCTATATAAACAATAGTTGTAGACACTACAAATTATTATTTTACTTCATTTTTTACAGCTGTATTATGTAAAAAGTGGTTTTACTGTTAATTTTCATGGATCCAGCCACCCACATCCTTTCCTTTTGACCCCCAACTGAAATCACACATCCAAAGATACATGTACCACGCAGGGCTGGATTTTTTAAAATCATTTTTTAAATAAAAAAAAACTAGTCATATTAATTTTTTAAAACATGTATTTTCACCCATATTTAAAAGAAAAGGTTTCATTTATTTTATGCATGAAAAAATATCTTGTCAGTAATATTACAGTTGCATCAAAAAAAAATATGCATTCCTATTGCCAAATAATAGACAAAAACTATA
>JAHWFP010146352.1:0-21491 GCA_023313725.1 Lithobius niger
TTTAATTTAATTTAATTTAATTTAATTTAATTTAATTTAATTTAATTTAATTTAATTTAATTTAATTTAATTTAATTTAATAATGATTTATTTGCAATTTGTACCCCAAAGTACAAAATAGTACATGTATGGGTACATTCACAATTAAATGGCCGTCTTAAACCTCATAACAAATAAGTAATTATTACAATATTTCGCTACAAACATGGTTGTAATAACAACAGTAAATCAAAAAGAAAATAAATAAAGCAAGATAAACATTCAATTTAGGCATTAAAAAACCGTATAATTTCCCAGCAAAACCCGTATGCAGCTGATGTTCGGTAATGTAAAAAGTGACGTATCATTCACAAACATTTTATGGTACAAAGTTACGGTACAATGTGCCGGAAACAAATTACTAGGTCGTTGTGCCATAATTTAACGGACATTTTAACAGTGCTACCCATCCGTATTCACGTAATTTTAATCTACCCCAAAACAAAACTTGTTATGGATTTCCGCCAAGCTTTTCGGCCGTGTGAAGGCGTGATATCAAACGCCAACCTCTTTCGCCAAGCTAATCCCACCGAGTAACAGTTCGAAGGTTAAATGAAATATATGAAAATTGCTTACTGCGCAATTTTCAATTATTTCATTTAACGTTTGAAGTATTAGTCAGTGGGATTAACTTGGCGAAAGAGCTTGGCGTTTGATATCACGACTTCACACGGCCGAAAAGCTTGGCGGGAATCCTTAACAAGTTTTGTTTTGGGGTAGATATCAGATATTTTTGGTCCAAATTGATGAAATCCACTTTTTTTTTATTTTTTTTTTAGCAATTATGAGATGGAAACACCTATCTAGTTTTCTGGTCCATTTCTTTTATTTTGTTTGTTGGCTTTCGTTATATTTGAAGACAGCACTCACCTTTTTTCAAATGATAAGTCTTTCGTACTAGTAATTAAGTATCTCCTTGCAAACGCACGGATTTATTTAATGTTCAATTATGCATTGTTGCATAATAACAATGTTTAAAACAATGTAAAACAATCAATTTGGTCGTTTGGAGCTCCCTAACCCCTGAACCACTTCACCAATTAGAAAGGTCCTCATGAAAAGGGCACTTATACAGAGCAATATCTTTAAAATGAGCTAATAACCAGTTTTTTTCACCGCATGGAAGAATTTATTTTCGTGATACAAAAAAACCGTTAGCCAGTAGCCAGTTATTAGGCAAATTTCAACGTTATTCACATCGTTTTTTCAACAAGAAAACGTTAAGCTGTGTCCTTAATAGTGACTTTTATGATCTCAGGCAACCAAAGTCTCACTATTAAAAAAGTTTCAGCTTTTTCTGTCGCATAGTTATTTATCCTCAGATGGCTGAAAACAGCCAAATTACCTTTGCTGTAAAGACACAACGTGCCTAAGTTATAATAAGATGGAGAGCCAAATGGGCTCCAAATGGCAACATAAATATAGGTTTGAGTCTAGATTTATTTATCAATCGCCTAAGTCGCACGGCCACCTCCTACCTATATGCAAAATTTCAGTTCGATTATAGCATTTCTTAAGGTAGAGAGACCAATTCGTTCTTCAATTACAAGAAAAATTAGACATCGGATTGGGGCAAAACCCACTCTGTAATACCACTCCGTAAAATCGCTCGTTTCTCCCTCGCCATTTTAAAAATTTCTCTAGTTCTCAAACATACATGTGCCGTCGTTATGTTGTTGGGATTTATTTATGTCGTTTCTTCCTATCTCTGACTTGCATGACGATGACGGCATCAGGTTTTCCGAACAACAGTAACTTGCAAATTGAATCAATGTCGATTCCGCTGTTGTGGTGAATCTCATTTTGGCGCGTTGATTTCGTCACAGCTAGGGGTTGTTCGCTCGTGGTAGGTAGCAGAGGCGCTCCTTTCTGAATATGGCTACCAGTTTTGTTTATGGGAAGATTGAAATCGATTTGACGGAAACGTGAGAGGCTAGATGAATGTAAACAATATCGACGATTGCAATTTTTTTCTTGGATTTTTATTGGTCGCCGCAACGCAAACAAGGATATGCGTTTTGACCTTTGAGAAATTTTGCGACATTGGAAATGATCTTGCGACAATATTGTTTTTTTTTTTTTTACGCCGAGTCGTGATACTCTATTGGTTTTACAACAGTATACGGATTTCTTTTTTTAAATCGTGTGGTTTTCCTATTTCTTGCCATCTTCGACTGTGTCTTCGTCGTGCATGAATATTTTTAAGAAGTGTGTAAACACGGTGGGTTTAACTGGTTTATCAAAAGTTGTAGATTTCTCGTAAGTAAACTTGTCATTTTGTTGCTTATCCTATTGATTTCATGTTAACGTTGGTACTTTTGCCCTGTATTTTTTTTTCTAGTTCAATATTCCGGACTCGATACAAGCGGATGAATAAATCTCCTTCCCTGCACATTACAGCTTTAGTCTTACTGTATAAAGAATATTACTAGAATCACCTTACAAACAATCCTGCATTTAACGACCTGTGCATAATTTCTACAGTGTATGGCATACCAACTGCAGGTATGTAGATATGTTGATTGCGTGACGTCAAATGGGGTAAGATGGCCTGATGTACCATCTCATGACCCACAGGTCCCGGAATGAAGCCTAACCTAAGCCACCTCAGGCATCACTGAAAGTCCCGAGTCACGCTGTGATGCCTCGTGCTCATGTCGATTCTGGCATGTAAAATATCCTCAGAATTGCAGATTGAAATACTTATAAAAGTTGTGCCTCTCTCCTTCCGGCACTATGGTTACAGCTGGGAGTGTGTCAAATCTTCAATATGCGACATCACCTGCTTCTGTTCCCGGCCAATACACCAGAATGTAATTTTATGTGTCGACGGTCAGAATGTGATGACACGTAAAGGGATTGAAGGAACTAGACCATCGTTATGTGGTTAAAGGATTTAATTATACATTTGGTGCAAGCTCTCTCCCAGCATAATGCCTAGGATGGCAGTCAGTTAATCCAAGACAAGGTCAATTAAGGCTATGACAAGGCTAGTTAAGGCCAAGACAAACTCAATTAGGGCCATGACAAGGTCATTAAGGTCCTTAAGGGAATTCAAATGTACATTGCTGAAAGACTCGCCGGGAAAGACATCTTGGTGCACCAAAATATTTATATTAAGGGCCCTCCGAGACGTCTTACAACATTGTGTTTGGTAACTAGGAGACCCAATAGGCCGCACACCCAAGGCAACAAAAACAAAATCGGTGGAAAAGCATACAGTATTAAATACAATCGTTACAATGTAGTAATAAGTATTGAATGTTACACACACTTGATCTTGACGTCCACAATCAAAGCTATCGGACCAAAGGGTTCGCTGGTCAAACTAGAGATGTCAGGTGTCGACAAGAACCAACTGCAACTAGTAATCCGATTGCGTCAATCCTCGTCGATATGCAATATAACGCACCCTAAATTAAATTCGATACATTTTGTCGTTTTGCACTAATTCAGGATCATCCTGGGTTTCCTGTATTCCAGCAACCGTTGGAAGGTTCGGAACTTCTTGTTGGAACTTCCCTTGTCAGCTGTCACTATTATTTTTTTTCTTATTTCCATCATTTCGTTTTAATATACGACTAGACTAATATATGACTAATATATGCTGCACGGTGGATTGAGTCGTCCGGTGTTAGCCTCCACCCCCGGTGCTTGGTGGTCATAGGAAAGTAAATCGCGTATGCAATATGTCATTCATTAGTAGACTGTTCCTTCAATTTCACTCGCCCCTCCTCTCCCCCTCGTCCTCTTTCCCTCCTTTTTTTTTGGCCCCCCCCCCCCAGACCGCTCTTGCAAGTTAATCTCAGTGATTGTCTCCCCGCCATAGCCTCTCCCGGTGTTTGGTCTTCTTAGGAAAGTCAATCGCGTTTGCAATATTTCATTAGTACACTCAGACCCAGAAAAGACGCTTACTTGTGTTTTACTGAATGCTAAAAAACCGTATCACTGAGAAAGTCAGCATTCAGTACGCAAGCAAGTTCCCTGCTGCAAGGTAATCTCCGCGTTTCCATCAACCTAGAAACAATTCACGTCGGCACCACGCACCACCAAATTGTTGCAATTAATTTTCCTTCATTTGCGCCGACAATGCCACATTCACGCGACCAGACTCAGTTTGCAAGGTAGCAATGAATCGTGGCGTGGCATCGCAATTGTAGTCAAGTTTAAAGCGATTGTTGCACGTGATTTTACAGTAATTGATTTTCACTTTCTTCTTCCTTCTCCTCCTTATACATTTGCCGGAATGAGTATTATATTAGTAGATGAAACTTTAAACTGAAAATCCGTTTCAATTTGCCTGAAAACGGAACAGCTCCTTAGCACAGAAACGCGAGGATTTGATTGAATTTTTTTGTTGTTGCACCATTGAGTTTGTTTTAACAAATTCACATACCAATTTTTGTAAACACGCTTTAGCCCGCTCGTTCATATCATGTCCGTGTCCTTCATGAGGATCAATTCAATTGCTTTTTTTCAGGTGTGTAGATGAATATCATGTGACCTAGAAGCAACAACACACGCGACTAAGCTTTACAGTGCTGGCTTTGTGAGCAGGATAGATGACGTCATAGATCCTTGGACAAATATTATTGCAAACCCTTGTTCGTATGCATGGCGCCACATTCTGGTTCTCAAGGTGGGGGAGGGCGTATCAACGTTCATAGAACGATGCACCGTCCTTACATAGCATTTCGCAAAACCAGTGAGCAGTTAGTGCAGCGACTTCATGGTTTTGCAAAAGTAGTCAACACAATATGCTCTAACCCATAAAGACGACAAAGAAAAAGATATTATCCCCAATTGGGACTCGCAACCAGGCAGTTCCACTGCAGTAACCATCGTGTTTGTTTAACAGCATCTTAGGCAGACTGGTTAGGAGTTGTGTTTGAAAACCAATCCCTCCATTCCCTCCTCACACGACCTCGCCAAACGAGCTCACCTCAGTGCTTTTCTACTTGCAATGCATTTCGTGGGTTTTAATGTCACTAGTGACAAAATTCTAATAACAGGTCAGGGAGTTAAACCAGGAAACTTCTTCCAGTAAGTAGCACCTGGATATTGCTTCAAGTGTAAGTGTAGTCGTTGGTTTCGGTTTCGAGTTCTCGTGGTGCCAGAGGACTGTTCGTACTTTCTCGGATTAGTGTGTACTAAATTTTCATATATAGGACCAAATTGTAATTCCGTCCATTAACCCTTAACTTGTTTCTAATCTACACAATGAATGACGTACGATGTGTGTGCGTGGACGTACCTGACGTACGATGTGTGTGCGTGTATGTACCCCTACTTCTCTTGAACTAAGGCACCTATACAAAGATGAGAGGAGCGGCAAATGAAAGATAAGTAAATTAAGCTTCGGGTAGGACTATTTTCATTGGGCACTTTCTTAAACTCATCGAACAACTCAGCGGTGAAGCCACGTCTCATCAAAGTAGTTCACAAACGCTCCGGTTAATTTTCCGATACCTCAGCGTGACGTCACCGCTGAAGCATCGTACTCATCGACTGCAGGAGCCGGTTGTTCTTCTGAATCCATCGACGAAAGGTGGCTGACTCCAACAGTGGATCGCTAGAATTATTTACGTAAATGTAATAACAAATAGTGGAGATTATCGTCACGCAGTGCCTCCACTAAGCTAAAAGAATGTAACAGGTCACTCGATCATGAGTAATAAACGTTCTTATCGGTTGGTATTTAATGTAAACCTCCTTAGCAACGTCCATGGCAACGCAAGGGCGATTGGTGAGCAAATCGTGGTGAGCAAAAACATTTCCTTTCCTGACACTGGCGTCCATTTTACTCATCGATCATTTCAGCGAGTCCGTTTATAAACGACTTAAGCGTGACGTCACCTTTGGTGGAAGCGGTCGGTTTTTGTGGATTCGGTAGATGATTTGTTTGGTGAGTTCATTAAAGTGCCCATTGATGTAACGGGTTTTTGGACCCTCAAATACGCAAAAAAATGCTCTGAAAACTATCAAAAGTTCAATCTGGCAAAGAAATCAGAATGAAATCAACTAAACTAACGAAGCATGGATCGGCGCCAATAGAGTGAGCGAAGTGAACGATATCGCTAGCTGGAAATTATGCACTTTCAGGAGTACACGGAAGACAAGAAATGAAAAGCTGTAAATGATTCTGTATAAACCTGTGAATCACCAGTTCCAGAGGTTCAATGACTTTGCAACCAAGGCATTGAAATAAAATTCGACCGTTGTCTAAACTAAATGCCGAGACAGAGCACACCAGCCGTCGTCCAGCACCAGAGCACACCGTCCGACCTACCCATCAGCCGATATGATGACTGAGCTATCTCTTTATAAATATTCAAACCTTTTTAAAATAAGGTAGATAGCGATTCGTATACACTACCAAACTTCACCGAGTTGGAATCCTGCGTATGCCGACACAAAGACCTATTTATTGCTGTCAAACAATTCCTAACGAAAATCTTTGTGTCTCCTATTACTTGAAAATTTTCCTAAAAATTGCTTAATGCGCTATCAAATTTTCTTCACACGTTAGCACGGCTTCCCACTGCAATAGCCTCTCACTTGCCTCAAAAGAACGTATTTTTCTAATACGATAAAAAAATACAGTTGTCGCTGATGGGTTACTACGTCATTTTCTTTAAGTAAAGGAAAAAGTGAACAAAAGAGCTTAATGGCGGGCTTACTATTTGAAAACTATGCAAACCATCTGTGACGTTTAGTGGTATCATAGCTAAAATAAGCAAATAAAAATTATGAAAGAACCAGATAAATTTTCTTCAGTCATAGTAGTGTTATTTGAGCAGAAATGGCTGCCACCACACAAGCGCATTCACTCCGGTTTAAATGACACTAGCCAGGTGACAGTCAAACTGGAGTTACTGTGGTTGGGAAGAGAAGGTTGGTGACAGTAATATTTGTTATGTTGTTATACTACATAAGTAGGAAAACTTGATAGTTGTTTTCTCCCTTTTGGGATTTGGTTATGATATCACTTTTTTTTTTCCATTGCTTCAGTTTATTTCTGTTTGTCGTTGTTTATTCAATTTTTATTTTATTTGAGGTTAATTGAATGAGGATTCATTTCTATCTTTCTTTTTTTTTTGTTTCTGTGTGGCGTCGTTTACCCAGTTTTTTTTATTATTTTCTAATCGCTACGGATCCACTTTTATTTTGTCATTGCTTCTGGTTAGCAATGACAAAAATGGCGCCTGCCTCCTAAGTTATTTACTTTCAATGGATGATGAATCACTTAATTATTTTTCATTGCTTCTGTTGATTTCTGTATAGCGTTGTTTACCCATTTTTATTATTTTTATTTTATTTTTGATTATTAAGCACCTCTGCTCAAATGGCGCCGTAGTTGCAATTTTGACCTAAAACTAATAATGGGTTCAGTAAGTTATCTTTACACCAGATGACGAGTGGCCATATCGGTAAACGTGGTAAGGTTCACCAGTTTGAATCTGGATCACGTCACTCGCATGACATTGCTAATAAATCTAATAAATAAAGGTGGACCCGTACCATGTTATTTCTAATGTGTGATTTTCAATGATGGCTTTTTTTTCCGAATTACCTATACCAATATTGCCTATTGTCCAGGTTATCTGGATAACCGGGACATTGCCTGTATTGTTCATGAATGAAGAACATCAGCTGCAGTAATTAAACATCGTACTTTGTTTTGCATTGTATGGATGGTAATTAATCTAATATTCTGGATATTTTCCTTTTTGGATATTGCCTATTTTCGATAATCTCGTCAATGCTGATTCTGGATGCAGTCTATTCTTGATGATCAGGGTGTTGCATATTCTTGATGATCTGGATATTGGGTATTCTGAATAGGGCCTATTGAGGATATTCTGGGTATTGCTTACTGTGGATATTCTGAATATTGCCTACTCTGTATGTTCTTGATACTGGCTATTCTGGATATTATCTCGGACCCTCAAATCTTAAATTCATCCCTTCCTTAATTTACGTTTTACTTCTGATATTTAGGGTTTCTAACGTTTTTGCTTCTAATGTTTCAATTGTAAGATTTTGATTCTAATACTTTCTTCTAACAATTACGGTTCAAAATTGAGCCGATTCATACACGAATATTAGTTCATGACTAGGGCACAAATAAATTCATTAAAAAATATGTACTGCTCTTGTTTCTTATGATAACGAATATGTGATAATAAATGTTTATTTACTCGGGCTTTGGCTGTAGAAACCAATATGCATTCATGCTGGTCGATGAGTAAGACTGGTATGAGAGGGTGCTACGTTCTCAGAGCCGAGTGGGGTTGCTTGTTGGACAAAGACATTCTATCCGCAGCAAACGCGATTGGTATTGAATGCTGTGGGAATAGGCAGGTGGGGTTTGCGTTTCGTCTCTGACAACCCCGGGTCTCCCGACTTAATCGACCGTCGCTGGAGCGAGTGACCTGCACACCCACAAGCGGTTTGGAAACCCCGGGTTTTGCAGGTTCAGAAAACGGCTGGATGATCAGGCAACCTGCGAAAAAGAAACCGCAGTCTGATTGATCTCATTCGTTGATTATAGGAAATCGCAAAACAAAATCCTTCTGTCGGTAGCTACAGGCACAGTTGTTTACTACTCCTTGACAATAAATAGGCACAAATCGTCGTAATAATGAGTTGCGGCCTTAATAACGGGTTCCGCCAGTAATCTTTATGCCAGTGGACAGGTGTCCCCGTCGGTAAAAGTGGTCTGACTGTGATCTGTTGACGACTGGTCCCCAGTTCGAATCCGGGTCACGTCACGTGACCACGTTATTTTCTAGCGTATGATTTTCGCTGATCGCTTATTTCCAGTTTACCACTTTATCATTTTGACCGAAGATATTGCATGAACCTATTATTCCCAATTATTACGAGGACGAGAGTGAAAGACGATGTCGAGCCAAACAGCGATCTTAGTTTACATTGTGAAAAATAAAACCGTAAATTACCAGTGCAAAGAACAGTTCTTTCCTATAAAATTACGGTCCATATAGTTAAGTGATTCACCTGTGAGGAAACAAGTCTCGCTAAATCATGCCTTCAGAGCAATTTTTAGCTGAGAATACAGAGAAATGCGATGTAAAAACAAAAACGGTTCACGACCATCAAATCTGACTGGTAATTGACTGAAATAACTGAAATTTTTAACAGTTATTTACGAACAGTCTTGGCGTATCTCGGGAGTATGAATGTGGTTGGTTTAGTAGTAGAAAGTGCGTGAAGATTATTTGCAAGGCAGCAGTGGTGCGGCATCCCCTGCCACCCTCATCACCATTGCCACCATAAGTAGTTCAGCATCTATTCAAATTTAAAAACAGCCCAACACATTTGCGCAGAAAACACAAAATCTACTAATATTTCAACATCAAACAACCATGTTTGATTTTATTTTGGCATTCAAGTCTTTTATTATTTTAAAAATCTTTTAAAATTGAGGAAGGGAATGAGTTTTTTTTTTAATACCATTTTATGAACCCAGTCAACAGGTTTTGAGTAAACAACTTCTTTTGGGCCAACTCAACAGATTAACATTGTGTATTGTGAACACCAAAATCAGTTAAAAATTATGAAGATAGTGGTGATTTGTGCAACTTTGTGAGAAACCAACAAAAATAAATAATTGATGCGACGCTTTTTAGGTGATGAAGTGTTGTCTGAGAAACATCTTTTACACTAAAGCCTAATTTAAGTTTTTTTCTTAGTTTCAACTCTTCTGCTTATCTCTCATGAACGGATTTTTCGCCAGAAAATCACATGAGGCTAAGATGGGTGTTGAAAGACCCAGGGTTTCAAGAAACTTTGGAGAAGTTTGTGGGCATTTTTTTTTAACTGACTACAGTTCACAAGGACAGGTTTTAGCCGAAGTGTCTTCCTAGTGCCTTTGTTTGCAATTTTATATTTCAGTCCAGGTAAATTGGATGTTTTCAATCCAAGTAAATTAGATGCTGCCAGTACAAGTAAATTAAATAATGTCGCTTCCCTTCCCTAAAGGGATCTCATCTATAGACATAGTAAGGTTCAAAACTGATATAATTTAGTTAAACAGGCAGTTAGTTTTTTTTCCAGCTTACTCACGAAAGGTATTGACTTCTAGGATCGACTTTATTAGTGATATAACGCATACGAATATGGAACTTCGTTACGTTACGACGATGTTGTTGGTATAGAGAGCCATATTCATAATTTCCTTCA
The DNA here is from genome assembly GCA_023313725.1 of Lithobius niger. Taxonomy (NCBI): domain Eukaryota; kingdom Metazoa; phylum Arthropoda; class Chilopoda; order Lithobiomorpha; family Lithobiidae; genus Lithobius; species Lithobius niger. The sequence goes on from JAHWFP010146352.1 coordinate 10,246, forward strand.
CGATAATTACGTTTTAATAATTTGCAATCGTAAGCGAAGTACTCCCGTTCGTTATTAAATTAAATTTCGCGCAATTAGACGCCAACAATATTTGCTAATAAAAATCCAATTTTCATCTTCGTAACAAGCGGCGTTCAACCACGAGACATTCGTTATCTTTTCCCGTGTATTGATCGATCACGTGACTCTCTTTCCCCTTATACACTCCTGCCTCCCTCCCCTTCACTTCCCCTCTCCCCGCCCCCCTCGCCTCATCTCTGTTTTCATCTACTGCGAGTTTTCGAGAACCCCACGTGCAATCGCCATTATCTATCATTCTGTCTACCTGCCTTCGTTTTCAATAATCAATAAATATCCCCTTGTTCATTGTTATCGTAATTTTTCCGATTGTTCTTGCTCCAACCGGAATCCCAAACTCTCGTCCCCAAAAGCGTTGTTTTGTTCAAGTTCGATTTTATTACGTCAATTTCTTTCCATTCCGTCTGTCTGGCAAAACCTTGAAAGAGGCTTTTTTGGTCCCTTCGGCGCATATTTTGACGTAACTTCCTATCAACGACTCCTAGAGGGGAAATATACCTCCAGATTAATAGTGCGTCAAATTTGGTGGCGTGTAAAATATCGATTTTGAAAAAAAATTGCACTTAATTTATGATTCAAATTGTTCGATACAGTTATCACAATGTATTATTGCAGGGGCTTTTTAAAGAATTCCGTTAGCTCCTGGAATAATATGTTGCGATAATTTTACAATTCGAATCATAAATTGAGTGCAATGAACGAAGAGTGTTGGAGGGCATTAAAGCTCCGTGCCAGAGTTTGGTAATAGCGTCCCATCTTAGTGTATTTTTGTACCAAGTATTCACCTTATTATATGGAATTTTTAAAAGGTTCGATTGTAATGTTATGATATCGGCCATGCATCCGTGGTGGTATTCGGTCTTTTCGTCCCCGGACATTTCGTCCCCGGACATTTCGTCCCCGGACATTTCGTCCCCTCAAATGGAGAAAAAATGTTGTGTGTTATTTCTTTGTCTTCATGTTTGCAACTTTCCAATAGGAACACTTTCTAATTGGTAGTGGGGGGGGGGAGGGAGGGAGGGGTGGAGGGAGGTACATTTAGGCGAGATCGGGTGAAATGTTAAGACACACACACACACACACACAAATATTTTAAACTAGCGAATATCGACAGATATAAAAAAAATACTGTAATACTAAAATATGTGCACTAGTACACTCCTATTGTTGAGGCTACTTTGCTAAAACATGATCTTACTCGTGAGCCCCATCCATCCCTGTGGCACCTCGTGCTCATGTCGATTGTGGCATTTCCAAAATCCCTCTCTCGCCGTCATGGGGCAGATGACCCAAAAGGGTTAACGATCCGTAAAAAGCATCAACTATTTGTATGTGTCCTCACGGACGAATCAGATCACCGACTCTACTTAAAAATGAAGCAATGATTTTTTGCCCATGGTCCTATTGTTTACAGATGTTTCTTGTATTCTGACTTATTCCGTTCTGACTCGTTTGGCTGGAGGCATGCCCGATGCGTCTTGCGCAATGAGTGTATGCACGGAGGAAACATCGCACTGTAATAGTGTACTAGTGCACATATTTTATTATACAGTATTTTTTTTAAGTATATCTGTCGATACCTGCTAGTTTAAAATGTTTTTGTGTGTGTATCTTTATCAACATTTCTTTTGAACGCCTAAATGTATCGCCCCCCCCCCCCCACACTTCCCCCAACAGAACGTACTCATGTTGAAAGCCGCAGGCACGAAGAAAGAAACGACACACAACATTTTTTTCTATTTTAGGGGACGAAATATCCAGGGACGAAAGGCCTACAGAGGAAAAACAATGGGGTCTGTATTAGGGGTACTTCATTGAGCAGAGAATAAAGCACACACAAAAAGGGACAGAGAGCAAGACCAAGACCAAGTGATACAGAGAAGGAAAATGCAATAGTGTTGTGTGTGACAGCAGTTGACAATTGCTGTTATGAAATTGTTAAAACTAACATTATTACCCACCAAAGAGGCGGTCAAACGACAGATAAATGAGTCCACAGTGTTTGCAAATGGACACATGGGTAAGGAAACAGTGGCAAACTTGTGTGCGGTTGGCTACAACGCAAAGTGGAGACATAAGATATACAGTGGGAAGCCAGGGGTAAATCAAAACAAATGGATTTACTGATTCAGTTTGATGGAATATTTAGCCAGCATTCTAAAAATAAAAATTTAACCAGTGGTTAGAGACAAAATAGCATCATGACCTTCTTTAGATTTAAAAACCAACGGATTTACTGAAAGACCTATGATAACATGAAAGATAATGATTTTTTCAATTCCTCATAAGGCCAACATTTTTGCCGAATTGGGTGCTTTACTCCATCAGACCGGAAGACAGAGTCTTAATAGTGTTCAAACGATCCTTGTTTTTAACGGGAGTTACTATATCACCCTCATTTTCATTATTATCGCCAATTATTATCGTCTTTTCCTTTATCTTCTCCCGCCATCTAACCTACACTTTAGAATCCACAATTCAGGTTTATTATTTATGGTATATTTTCCGTTTTCGCTGTTTGGAAATCCAGGTTCGAGGCTTTTTTGCTTTTTCCCTGTGACGTCGCATCCGTCGATGACTCCTCGTGGAGCAATCAACTTCCGGGTTAGTGCCACCATTCCGTCAAATTCGCTGCTCGTGCAGGAAATTTGTTTCACAAAACTGCTGATGATTTAGAAATCCCATCGGAAACGAAAGGAATCTTGGGTAACGAACCTTCTCTTCCGTTTCCGACGCCTTTGATTTATTACGCGCTAACGTCGTTAAATTCTTGTTAGCGTCCGAGGCTTGAACCGTACTGCAATAGCACTGCATCCGTAGCAAGTTATAGGGCCTAGTAAAAAAAAAAAAACAACGATAAAATACGTGTTGTGCCGTAGATTCAGCTTACTGGGTCCATAGATCGATCCAAAGGCTTGGGCTCAGGTTGGTATTTCTGTGTAACATAAGTCTGACACCATTAGTTCAAACCAAGAGTTTTTAAAGAGTTGAATTGGAAACGACCTATGACGTATTACAGCGGTGCCTTACAAGGAATTTTTAAGAGTCGTGACTTTCGTGTGGAGATAAAGCTTTACCTTTTATTTTTAGCTTTATCTTTATCAACTTTTGACGCACACCCAGCTTTAGCCATGGCGCCATTAGGAGAGAGAGACAATTTTGACTGGTAAATCCTACCGTAAATTCCTAGGTTCTTTTACATGTCACAATCGACATGAGCATGAGTCATCACAGGGCCATTCTCTTCCCGAAAATGCCAGGGGTGGTTGAGGCCGGAATCGAGCCCGCGACCTCTGGCACACGAGACGGTCATGCTAACCATCAGGCCACCTTGCCTCCGTAGTGATGAAGCAGTCAAAAAGGAATGCGTGTCAAAATGCCACCCGACAAATGCCACCTGTCGTGATGCCACCCTTTATTTTGTAACTGTTACTGTATTATGCAACTACAAGTATGATTACAAATTTAGCCATTACTAATGCTTAATATAAAATATTTTAAAGGCAAATCCTTCTTTTCCCGGCACGTTCCATTTGTACCAGAATGCGTGCCGAATGCAACAGAATACATTCCGTGATATCTATTACGTGCACTAATTCACATAGCGCACATATGCAATAGCGACACCTCCAACCAACCCTACTACCTCAGCTAACACAGCAAAGCATGGCTGATTTTTTTACATTTTTTTTGTAATTAATATAGTTTATTGCATATTGACTCGAAGTTCGTTATGTCAAAGTTGTATGAGTCTACAATATTCAATATTTCATAATATTTCTACAATACTTCACATCATTGAAAAAAGAACTTAATAATAATACTAATACGGTGAGAAAGTATACGGCAATAACGTAAATACAAGCAAGTATTTGAGTGTAGTCTATCACGAAAGAGAATAAAAATCAATTTACTTGCAATTTTCTGTTAAGCTGTTTATTTCCAAAGAGTTGAGTTGAGAGTAATGTTTGGTATAATCATGATTTTATATTACAGTTTTTCTATTTATACCACGGCTGTGACGTCACGCTAACTCAACGCCATACTAAATTTCAATAGGTTAAATCCCGTTAACCGTGACCAGAAGTGTGCGTCATCGCAAAAAGTGCGGTTTATCAAGTTACCCCACATTTTTGCCGATAACCCACACTTTTGTCACTTCCGGATCACGCGACCGGGAACGGACACATCAACAACCTAATACAGCGTCCAAAAAAGTAACGCAATAAAATTAACAAAGGGAATTACATAACTTGCCGGAATATCCCGAATGAAATCCTATCCCTGCTAACTCTCACATGTCTGGACCATAACTAGGTTTATTCACTCCGTCTAACTTCCCCCTTTTCCCCCTCCGCAAACTAATACCGATACACCTTATTCATACCTTCATTCATACCGATACACCTTATTACTGCACGTTTTGAAACAATTCTCAAAGTACAAATGTACAAAAAGAATTACTTATTTTACCGGAACGTCGGCAATGTCTTTCTGTCCCTGCTGCCTCACATAAGGAAGTTTATTCACTCTGAACAGCTTCGAAAACACGAGCGAGCTCACCAGCCAAATGACGCGTATGTCTAACTGCCACCCCCTCCCTCCACAAACTCGAGCTGCCAAAGAACTTGTCAGTCCAACACCCATTTACCACCCCCCCCCCAAACTAAAATGGGTTGACCTTCAGTTATATCGACCTACTGATTGATTACCGTGTTTCTTGATGCAATTTTCACAAAACACAAACACGTATTAATTAAATACGAGTTAGCTTGACGTCCCAGCCGTAGTATAAATTAGTTATTGGTGCAAACCCACGATTTTCGATTTTTAACCCTCTGCTGCGATGATTGACCCGGCGAGTTTATGCAAGTCTATCTCGTGCTCCACGCTCGACATATTTGGATACTCTCGCCAGGCCAATCATCACAGCCGTGGGTTAAAAATCGATAACCTTGAATTTCTCAGCAACATTTATTACATAAAGCTAAAAAAAATTTACAATTATAAAAACAAGAGTGAAAAAAACAGGAACAAACCAAAGAAAACAAGAATAGAATTATCATACTTTTCTGAAAGATACAGGGAATGAGAAAGTTTTTAGTCAGGATAAAGTTAGATGGGTTTATTAGAATTCATTTGAACAAATATTTCTTAAAGGATGACATCACATTGGTACGTCATTTCTGTAGGCAAGGAATGATTTAATTTACTACACAGCTGGTCACCTCATTTGTAAAGTCTGTCCGGTGTACAACGTATAAACAGGGTTCGTTCCTAGCTTGGCGACTTGAAAAGTGAGCACCGTTCTTTTAAAATGTTAAAATTTAAAATTTTAAATTTAATTAAAATTCTGTAAACATACAGAGGCGTGGATTGGTGGAAAATCAAGCTGTTGAAATATAGGGAAAGAATGGTCATGTCGTTTCTTGAACATAATCATAATCGTTCCAGTAATTCACTTCGCACTTTATTACATCATCAGCAACATTCATACATTCATGAAATATATTATGTTCTTTCTAATCGAAAAACTTTTCTCACTAACAGGGGACAGGGAATACCCTATCTACCGCGACCCCCTGTCCCTCCTCCCCCCCCCCACACACCTTGTCCATCCTCTATAGGCAGATTGGGTCTGCGTTGGATTCCTTTTATGCTCTCCTGTCTTAAATCTGATTTTTGTTGTGAAATATTGGCTGAGTGATACCGTCACTGATCCCATGGTGTTCGGCCCATACCCTTATCACAATTTTAGGCTTGATAGTTTGGCTGGTGAGGTGGCGGTCCTACTTTCATAACTGGTTAAATCTTACGGCTGGTGACTTGCCTCATCGTTCCTCTCTTTATAAATCGCCCAACTTGGACTTCACCAACATGTCACTGAGCCCACCCGTCTGAATAAATTACTCGACTTGGTTTTCTTGCAGGATGAACGGTTTGTTTTTGATGTCTCGGTTGGGGTCCACCTGTCGTCTAGCGACCATAATATGGTTAGTTTTGGCATCCAGTGAGCCTCCTCCAGCGTTGTCAGGGCTGGTCCACGTAAGGGTAAAATTGATTTCTATTTTTACGCCATATGCCGGCGGAGGTTCATTGGGACATGACTAGTGTATATGTACGGGGTTTTCTCCAGTTGTTTCCCGCCCTTTGCACGATGGTTTCCTCCGGGTACTCTGGTTTCTTACCTCAAAAACAACCGATATGATGGTGGTACCTTCCACTTAACATCTGCCGCTTGGGCGTTCAAAAGGCTCTAAGATTATTGGCCGACACCTCCTATCCTATAGAGCAGCGTCAAGTGACGTCATATTGGCTACGAGATGCAATTTGGAGGTATTAGCTACAAGGTGCACTACATTAAAATGTAACGGCAAAAACGGCACTTCTAGTCAAGACAGTGCTTTGAGAGCGGATTTTTTAGGCTTTAAAGAACGTTGTTTTCTCCAACAACAAAAATCACGCGTTATATGCTTAAGAAATCCAGTCTAATAGCATTGGCTTCAATAAGACGATCTTCCTTTCTCCCTCCAGTGCTCCTTGCAGCTAACCCAGTTACTGGCTCCACCATAGAGTTATACACTATAATACTACGTCGTGTCACTGTCCTTCTCTAATTTATTCTATTCTATATTTCACTATTAAAACGACGCACATTTTATGCATCATTTGTTAATTCAAGAGCCCCGTAATAAAAAGAATATTTAATCAATAAGCCGCCGTCCCCCTCGAAGGCTTTAGATTTGCAACGTAGGGCAACTGCACCTTTTGCATGCTATTAATCTGTCACTGATGTGGATCAATTGTCACCGAAGAGTCCAAAATTAGATAAGGTATAAGCCTTCGTAACCATGATTTCCCCTTCCTTTTAAAATTCTTTGAGGACGGAATCGATATTTGGAGAGTCCTTTTCGCAGTGACACTTGCTTAATCTTTTCAAGAACTTGCGATGTTTTAGCCAAATACAACGACAACTCTCACTTAATTCTTTCCTTCGATGACACTATATTCGTTTAAATCCGCTTATGAACGTCAGGTGGTTTCGTTTTCACCAGAGAATGGTGAGTTGCCAGCAATCCTTGTTGACTATACTGAACACCGAGAAAGCAGCTCGTATAGCTATAAATGCAAATCAGTCATTTGGAAGCAACAGCGGCGCTTTAGGGCGATTTGCATAGCGAAATCTTCCCTAATCCTCAATTCTGCACACGAATTTATCATTGCTTAATTACGTTTGCAGCTCATTCACGGCATCTCAAAGAAGCAGTGTCGAGTGAGACACCTTAGCAGTTTCTTCCTGCTAAACCGGAAGTGCTGGCGAAGGCTTCGGCAAATGGCGGCCTGGAGAGCGGAAGTATTGATCTAGAGATGAGAGAATAAAGAGAGTTGCAGGATGGAGCGTTGCATAATGAGATGCAGTCGCTTCCATGCATCATTGATCATAATAAAAGCGAAAACAGCATCATCGAATCTATTAATTACACAGGTGCAAGGGACGACGTGATCATCATTACGGATGAGAATAATGAGGGGGGGGGGAGGGAGCCCCTACTTTTAGCACGAGCCTAATTAAAAGCAGGGGCGCTCCGACCCAAGGCCTTAGCTCGCCGTCCCTCCAATTAGGGATCCTATTAGAGACCCGAATTCAAACTGCGGACCAGCTAAGGCCTCTTGAGCAAATTTATCACGGAAATGTTGCAGCCTGGAAAAGACGATGACGACCAAGTGATGCGGCTACACGGCAGATGAGAAGGGAGCGGGCTGTCAGAGTTGGTCAGGCGAAACGATGTTTCGCTGCGTGTCTTAGTGGGATCAGTGCGTTTTTGGTGATGCACAGTTGGACGCAGTTCAAAGGCACCACTCATCATGTGCTGCTGTCTGTCTGCCTGCAGTCTACACGATAACTTTTGAACCCGTTGGTTAGTTTTGAACCGGGATAAATTTTCAACCCCGATCACTTTTGACTAAATTGTTATTACTGTGTGTGTCAAGCTAAGCCGCGGTCTTTTTGTTATTCCAATTCTACTGACCGCCCAAAATCAACATATGTAGGCGCAAGCCCCCTTCCGTTTTTGATCCTGTAAAGAAATTTAAGTTTAGGAAAATTATTAACAAGAAGGGTTAATTTTTTGCTAATTTTCTGCAGCCCAGTGATGAATTTTACTTGAAATTTCTGCATTTCCAAATCAAGTATTCTAGTTTCAAGAGGCCAAGCAATTGTTAAATTGAATATCTCTAATTTTGTTAATCGAATCCCGTAATTCAAAATTAGAAGTTTAAGTTTTGGGATTTCTAACATCAGTAAATCTACGAAAACCGAAGTGTGGAGAATTTAACATTAACAAAGGCTTTCTTACACTCAAGAGTTGAATGAAGGATTGCAAAAAATACGCAAAAATAGCCGTAAATATTCTAAAGGTACCCCGAGAGTAAGCTAATAGCGAAAAAAACATTCACAAGTAGTGAGGTAATAGTGTAAGTCACTTTTACACGCTTACGTTTCATTAGAGCGGTGTGACTCGGATTCGAATTGGCGAACCAGTTCACACCACTAGCCACTCGTTCACTAGGCTAGTTTCATTTTATAAAGATAACGAAGAAATATGGACTATGTGAAGGCTGGCATACGGTAGTGATCTGGTAACCACATCGCTCGAATGAAACGTAAGTGTACAAAGGTGGCTTGCTGTACCAAGCCTTTTCTTGTGTGGGCTGTTTTTCGGCAATACCTTCCTTTCTATTGCTAACTTACCAAACCAAGGATTTTTTTTACATTCCCTCTACAAGTATTCTAGTTCGAACAGTCCAAGTAATTTCCAATTTGAAGATCAAAATGTATTAAACGATAATTTTAATCAAAAATGATAAGCAGCAGTTTAACGATTTTCAAACATAAACCGATTTCGAGCGCTGCTACTAACTGCAGATCCTCTTCAATGTCTCAGTCGATTCATTCTTCGAAAAAGTGAATTATCCTAAACGATTCAACCGTGTAAACTAAAAAAAAAAAAAATATATGCACGCCACCTCTAATTGGGTGTCCAATTATTCTCGGCCTCATTTTTCGTTCGATAATCCTGTAATATTCGTGCGAGCAATTTTGTCATTAATGGCGACTCGTGACATCCCGTTTCTAATTTGAATACGACTAGATCAAGTGTCACATTTTTTTTAGCAATATAATTATTAATTTTTCAGCTATTTTCTCCAATGATAATAGGAAATGTTTTATTCTCGTTGCTGGTTCAAATAAGAGTGATAGCAGTCTAATAAGAACCTAGTGAATTTTTAACGATTTTTAACATGAAAAGTGATTTGACTGTTTCAGTTTTCCACGTCTGTTGATGTTAATCGTAAACATGCAGAAAAACTAAAAAAAAAAAGACAGAAAATCGTACATTTTAATGTTCCCAAAATATGGTGTCGACAAACTGTAAAAATGCCAACTCCGTAGCCTAGCTGAATTTCTTCTGCTAAGGCAGCCTATCCATGTTTTGATTTTTCTCGTAATTCTAAATCAATTCCCTAAATGGCTGTTCTTTTCTCCACAATTTAGTTACAATTTGCACCGCTGCAGGTATAGCTGCGTCTCTTTTTCTCGTTTCCTGAGTCTAGATCCATCTTTACAGTAAAAAAAATAGCTTATGCTAGGGCGTTAATTCTAATGCCATGATTTTATGTGTCAGGACCCTGTATAATGCCAGTGACAAGGATCCTGTGGCTTTCTAAAGCTATCGTAGAGCATATTTGTGTTGTTAATCGTACCCTTAGGTATTTAGCATAGTGATAAGTATAGTGTAGTGCACTGCCGCTGTTGTGTAGCTCAAGGGACCTAAGCATTGATCTATTCACATTATATGTATATGGTTGTATGATTGATATATGTAACGCCTGTATGTAGGTGGATCCTTAGTAATGTAGGTGAGAGGGTGCAATATAGTAGTGGCATCTAGGGTAGCCTTCCTGAGCTACCTGTCCTTTTATAAGTAACAGCCCTGGTGCTAGCAAGACAGTTCACCTCTGGGACGTGGCCCAGCAACACTCCACTCCTCTGTACTGCCAAGGAAAAACTCCTAAACCTACGTGAGCTTACTGTACTGCCCACGTGGACAAGGAAAAACCTATTTTAGACCTTCTTTGGACTTGGAGTACTTCTAGAGTGGCCTTATGACTGTTTACCCTAGCACTTGGCTGCACAAACAATATGACCATTTCCTGCAGAATGGTTACGGCGAATCAAGATGAACCCGTACAGCTGCATGCAAGTAAAGGATTTAAAACGCAGCCGTGAAATATATTTATTCATTTCGAATGTCAATGAAACTCTTCACATACTGGTTTTTTTTCAGCGATTTGAGCGAATGAGCTCTCAGTGGCCATTTTCGCGATGCGACCCTACTGTAATCGGTTAAAAAAAAAACTGGAATGCAAGACCTACTCCAAACGCCTTGGATTTCGGGAATTAATTATGTGCCGCTGTGGAACTTTACATATTGTTTAGAAATGTCCAGAAGATTGGCCGATCATGCTTCATATTTCAATTAAATTTGTACTTACAGCATGAAAACTGAACGAATATGGCTTTCCAAGACAGAGGTAGGGCACCACACTGCTAATAATGGTACCACTGTATACCGTGCTAATTCATACGGTTTCTACTACGTGTGTTCAGACAAAATTGAAGTAAAACGAAAAGAAAGAAATCACAAAAAACATTTGAAACTCATTTTAAAACTCACAGCCTCACACGAAATTTTAATGTCGAATGTATAACATTAAACCTTTGCAGTATGGGGAGATCGGCAACCAGAAATAATGCGCATCAGCTAACTGACATTTTAATAGCATTAGTGAAACTTAGCGGACATGCGCTGTCAGAGTGATGTTGTAAATTAAAAGTCACCATTTTGGGTGAAAATGCACGCCGAATAGCAAAGAGATTCGTGATTAGCATATTTGGGCTTGTGCGCTTTCCATAACAGAGTATATTAGCCGCTAATAAAGGTAATGTTGAAACCTACGTATTACATGAACTTACCTCTGCTGAATTAAAGTAAAAGCTCACTCAGCTCAAGTTACAACCAGGACAGAACACTGCTAGTTTTACGTTTTTCAATACCTATTTGAAACTTCGAATCTTTCCATGGCATATTTGTAAAATACAACGA
>JAHWFP010146353.1:9271-48952 GCA_023313725.1 Lithobius niger
ACAGCGTGGTTGCTAGAGAAGAAAAGGTGAGCATTACCGCGCCGCTTCGACGTTTATATGAAGGAAGCTGCACAGTAGGTAGCGAACAGGAAAAACATCTTCGATTTAATTTCTCTAGAATTGAATAGCATTTGAGGAGGAGAATGCTATTAAAAAAGGTAATGGATATTTTAAAGGTAACTAGAAACATAAATATCCCACAGTAACTATGTAGAGTTTACAAGTGTGATATCCACATGTTTTTGCACTCGTAGTGCAAGGAAACGTGTGTCATACAGTCAGTTTCCTGCAAACATAATGTGGAACAAACCATAATTACAAACAGCTGATTTTAATAACTGTTCTAATTTGTGTTTGACTCTAAACAAATTTGTCAAAACACTAATTTTTGTTTCGTCATCATGACTTGCGGCATTACATCTGTTTTTGACTTCAGTCCGATTATGCCCTAGTATTTAACCATTACACGAGTTAGAGCTAATATTAGTATCTCTCAATATCTGTGGAAAAATACAAGCTACTGCAGCTAGTATCGAAGTACATCACTCTGAGAATGGAAAAAGTATTGTGCTGCTTGTATGTTTATGTACAGCATAGCTCAATCCTTTTTTAAATTTCCTCGATTAAAATGGCACTTGCACCGATACACCCCGAGTAACAATAACATTCCACAATTCAGCAGAATTAACAGTAATGCTTTTAGATGGACATTTTTTAGTGTTATATCTACCATATCATTTGTGGAACCACAAATTGCAATAATCTTGGAACCTTTATTTGTTTTTGCAGAATGCCAAAATTCCAACCAAAATTTAAATGTAAGTGTACAGTATAAATGCTAAATCAAGCTGCTCTCACCCGGAGAGATTACTAGACGGACGAGATTACTAATTGTTCACCCTTGTTTGGCCTCGTCAATAAAGAATACTCTGTGGATGCGAGCATAGGCATCTTGCTGGTGGTCAATTAACAAGCTAAAAATAAGAAATTACTGTTAAAAGTTAACAGCCCAATTTGGGACTAGACACCAGGACTTCCCGCATACTAGGCAGTTGAGTTCCGTTCGGCACAGTTGTTTTCTTTCTTTCTTTCTCTCAGATTAGAGTTCTCTAAAGGTCAGTAGTAAACGTTGACCATTTACTTTAATTTTTGGTTCAGGCGTAAATCCATCCAAGCAGGTGTCAATATCCATAAAATAGGTCATTCCGCCTACAAAGTTTTAGAGCATATCACATTTAGAAAGAAACCATAGACACAGAGTAACTGACGCTGGGAGGGAGGGAATACAAAATACCCTAGATACGGTGTCAGTTCGAATATACTCTCCGGATTCAATATATACCTACATCTACTGCATACACAAATGCAGTTGCTTAAACAGTAATTGCAACATTTATTCTGCATTAATTTATTTTCTTATTACACCTAATGCTAGAGATAAAATTTCCCACCTGTATGTGAGAATCTTCCGATGTTGGCACAGGTGAAATACCACCTTGATTACGTTGTGTTGCATTTCGTAGACGATCATACTCGTCTTGCAACGTTCGGTTTTCATCTTCCAGTTCTCTTATCATAGCTTCCAGTTCATCCCGTTGCTCTGCATCAATGGCAACCATAATCTGTGCTGGACTTCTAGGCTGCTCAACAAAAAATACAGTTATTATTATAAGGCTTAAAACTATGAAAAAGTTGAGTACGGCAGCACATATGTAATAAACACAAAATTGTAATCCTAAAATTTGTTTTTGCTTGTCCTAAAACGCTTACCTTTATTTTAGTTCAAATTAGCTCGTTTCTGTCCGATTAATTTATTTACACACTAAAAACTTTGTGCTACCTTTCTGCTCTCCCCAGCCGCCTTGGATCAGACGACTGTCTTCATCAGGCCGTCTTTATAAACACTCCCTTCGTCTTGTCCGTTATAACTTGGAGTATGTGCGTGGCTCCACTACTTGCAGGGCAGGTTCGCCATTTCTCCCGCAGCAGAAATTGGGTCCCAGGATTGGAAAGCTCCTAGATATTAATCAACACAACCTTCTCTCGGATGTGGTGTTGAATAGGCAGGAACGCCAGCTCCTCATATGCAGATTGGACCTAAGGAGGGTTTTTGTGCCCTCTCAGTTTATCACTGTGTTTAGTTTCCATGTACAAACGAATGCATTGCCCTGGTCCGAACATCTTTTCGCATCTCTCCAACGTATATAGCATCACAGTTACTACATGTTAGCCTGTAGACTCCTTCTCGTCACTCCGTCCTCTCCTTCTTTATTTCGGCTCAGACAATGATCTCTATTTCATCAGGTGGTCTTCCAGTACTCTCGAGTTTTTAATGAACGAGTTGAAGGTTAAAAATATGATCATGGTTTGAATTACTATGAGAGTTCATGACAATAATAAAGATTTCCACGACAAAAATGTTTAATCTCACAAATCACAAACACAATAACCACATATGGCGAATTCTCGACTGTTCTTTCTTGGGGATTTGATGTTATTCTCCCACTCGACAGTCTTTTTAGGCTGCTAACGAAAAATATGAACATCATCTGCATCTGCATCGCGTGTTCGCGTCTTCTGCACACGATCTTTTTTTGAAATTTGAAGGAGACCACGGTCACATCAAATTTCAGAACAAGATATAAACACAAGTGTTCATATTTTTCATTAGCAGCCTGTAGAAAACTGTCAAGTGGGAGAGAAACATCAAACTCCCAAGAAAAAGTCAGTCGAAAATCTCACAGATAAGGTTATTATATTTGTGAGATCGAGCATTTTTGTTCTGGAAATCTTTAATGAGGTGAGGCCGTTCTGCTTAAGCATTCCTTGCACTTTATCTGTCGCACCCCTCAGGTATGGTATCACAGGTCTTGGCCCTTCTTCTCCACCGGTCTTGCTTCTTTTTTCTGCATCACTGGAGATTTCCTTTCTCCTAATAGCTGGCTTTAACATACGGTTTAGGCACCCGGGCGGAAGATGTTGTGACAATATCTATTCTTTGATGTTTACGATGACCTTTTAACTTACGAAGTAAGCAGGCTGAGGTTTTTAGATCCTTCGGTATGTTCAGGATACCTCGATAATGCGTGCGCCCACTGAGCCATGGTGAGATGGCCCGCAGACTACACGACCCCCTTGACACGTTTACTGTCATGACCTCCTGCACCATTCCCGGGAGCCATGGTTTTCGCGGCCTCAAGGTAGAAGCACAAGGCATGCACAGGGCACTGTAGTCTTTCACACCCCCCCCCCCCCCCCACCAATGGCCCTAGGGGAGGTACCACAATGGACGTGACGCTTCCTCCGGGCAAAACGAAGGTAGCCGCAGCTCTTAAAAACGCCAGAAGCCCACACTGCAGAGCGGTCGTGGCCAACGCTATTAAGAACAGCGGCCGCGACAAGCCTTCAAGAACAAGCGGTAAATTCCAAGAGGGGAACAACCCGCGTAGCCTCGGCCGCTGGTTTCCAAACACCTGCATGAGTGTGGAAACCACAGCACTGCTCAGGGGGCCCCCTCCCCCTCCATGCTGCAGCAAGACAAGACAGTTATTCGCAGAGTAATAATCCTTTATCGTCGCCACTGATCCCCTGAAAACAAGTGCTCTAGGAATGAAGAGCCGACGGGGTCCAGGCCTTCATCCTGGCACCATGTAAACCACCTCTTACACCCGAATCGCCGAGGCCCTGTGGCACGGCAGAAGGCAATAACACATGGGCGAAGGAAAAGCAGAGTACTTCTACTGCCTCCTAACTGTACCCACAAGTGGGTTGAAAACACCGGTAACCGGTTCATACAGTGGTATTTTAAAGACATCTCCAAAACAGCGGCACAATACCACCAACGAAGAACAAACACAGTTCAACAATTATTTTTTCGGAGAACTCCAATCTCCTCCTTCAGAATAACGCTTCAGAAAAACAGTTTGAGATGAACGGAGTCCCTCTCATGAACATTGCATCCCCCAGCTACACCAACATCAACCTGCTGGTTAGGCCTGAGTTTGGCACGGCCCTAGACAGAGAGTGGGCAGTCCAGTTCCACCGACAGATCAGTGGTCCTGCTGACGTGCGCGAGCGTTCAAATTTGAATTAGACTAAAGACGCTGTGATGTAAACAAACTTTTTCGAAGTTTTGGCGTTATTCTGAAGAAGGAGATTGGAGTTCTGCGAAAATTTAATTGTTGAACTGTGTTTGTTCTTTGCTGGTGGTATTGTGTCATTGTTTTGTAGTTGCCACAAGTGGGTACAGTTATAATGCAGTGAAAATGAAGCACCGCTGGGGCACCCTGCGAATACCCTCCCTCATGGGCAATGCCTCCGTCGGCCACCAAAGAGCGTTGAGAATGAAGCTGCCCAACAACGACCAGACCTTCCGAAGAACCTGCAGAGCATGAGGACGGCGGGAAGGCGTACCCCACCCATGAGTGTTCATTACATTCGTTGCCAAGGGTAGCGGATCAAGGTATGGTGACACAAACTGAGGAAGCTGGCTATTTCGTCCAGTCGCTAAGAGGTCCACTAGGGGCTTCCCCCAATGTTTTAACAGCATGCCGCACTCCACAGGGTGCAGACTCCATTCCACCGCCGGGATTTGATGGTACCGCGAAAACTTGTCCATGGGTCTGCCTGGGCACCAGGATAATACAGGGTGGTCCACAAAAAACTGACGACCCAAAAATTTTTAAGTCCAACTTTTCTAGTTAGCATCCTTCAGGACCAGGAAAGGACAGAAATCAGAGCTAATGAAACGAGTAGATTTCTGTCCTCTTCTGGTTTTGAGGGGTGCTAACTAGAAAAGTTGGACTTGAAAATTTTGGGTCGTCAGTTTTTTGTGGACCACCCTGTAGAATGGTGAAGGCAAATTTCATAGAGGGCCAACGTTTCCATGTGGAGAGTCCACGAGAAGTCCTCCCCCCGATCTGGATACAAGCCACTGCCGTAGTGTTGTCGCATATGATCGACACCACCGTGTCTGCCAACCTGTCCAACCGAAAGTACAGCATACTGCACAGTCTGGAGCTCCAGGGCGTAGGAAGCACTCTTCCAAAGTCCAAGTCCCTGCCACCTCAAGTCCCTTGAGAAATGCATCAGTGAAGATCGCATGAATGAGGCCGGCACATGCACCGAGACACCCTACGGAGTTCGCTGCCAACGTTCACAACTCTACTTCTGTCCATGGAAGGTGCTGAAAAGCAATATGATGCCGCCCATGAGCTCTGCCGTCGCCACTCCTCCTTGTGGAACCAATAGAAGCACCGCGCCTCCATGCCCAGTATGGCACCAGGGTGGTCACTGTGATTCTAGCTGCTTTTTTAGCTGAGTGAGGCAGCGCGCTGTAACCGAATGTGCCCCAATGTAACTGAAGAAGCCCCAGTAACTTCTCTACTCGCTCTGCAAAATGGCAGACCAGGCACTCCGATATCCAGACCCAGGCCCCTAGGCAGATGAATTATTGCACCTGAACCAACCGTGAATTTACCAGCTTCACCAACAGAGCGACAGGTGACACAGCGGGCTCGTGAAGAAGATGCCCCTTCAGCGCTGCCCTGCTGAGACACCACAACAACCAGTTGTCAAGGTACGCGTGCAGGTATCCCATCACTGGACAAAACAAGTGCAGCGCCATCTATAGGCCAAATGGTATCAACCGGAATTGATAAGCCACGACCCCTGACACAAAGCAGAAAAATGTGTACGCTGATGGCGATTGTTTACAAAAACCGGACGGGAGGTATTTATCCCCCCATCCTCAAAAGGTTGCCACTGTCATCTACGGGGCTCACACCCATCATCGACTGAAGCCTCGTATCCAACCTCTTAGGCGCAACCGGGGTGACCGAGCAACCCCGACAGGCCTGGCGGGCTCACCACCCGTCCCTGACGACTATCTCTGGGCGAGAGAGATTAGCAGCAGCTGCATAGGCGACTACGCCCCTCCCAACGATGGGGTCCCACTCGCAGGGAGCAGGTGACCAGGCATCTGTGGAAGACCTAACGACCAGAAACTGAGGGACTGGCGACTGACGAGCTCCAGTCGGAATAGTCGGCGTCGAAATTCTTAGCGAGACTGGCGCAATCATCCCTGGGCGACCAGCGACGTTGGTCCTATCCAAATCCAGTGCAAGCGGACCCAGGACCAATAACCCCACGTTTGCAGCTCCACTCCGCTCACAGACAGGGTACTGGTCGTTTCAAAGGCGCAGCCAATCTATCTCCAATAATCTTCACCACAAAGGTCTCTATTGTTCCCTGAACCGAGACCTGAAGATTAACGCCCTGCCTCCAAATAACTCTTCAAATCGAGAAAACCGGCGATCTCCAAAGCCAAGTGTGAAAGTCATACAACACATGCATTCGTCATTAAATCACAAGGCCTGCACTGGTATCACTGAGTCTTCTAGCATCAAACAGTGATCACAACTGCCAGTAAGATAGTGACACCTTCCATCAAATCTAGAAATTGTACAAAAATCCATTGAGCAAAAACAGATAAGTGTAACTTGGATGGTCCACAACTAAAAGTGATTGACAAGGCTGGAGAGTGATGTCATCTGGCGTGAGAGCAGAAAGATATTTCTTTTATTGTGAACTGCTTACTATAGTAGCATGCCAAATCAGATAACTGTATTTTATAATTTATCCACAAACTAGTCAACAGTGAGTATAAAGACAATCAGCATTTTTAAATTAATTTAACTCCAGATTTGAATCACTTCATGCGAGAACAACATAAGAGTCATTATATTCTGCTCAACTTGAATTTAGAAAATATCCTCCTACAGGCTCTTTTTCTGCATGTGCAGTGACACCAGAGGCCATTAAATTCATGAAACGTTTTGTTCAGTGTTAGATGACTGTCCCATCCAAACATGAATTGTCTACCGGGGTGTGGCAGTTTCTTTGCGAAGATCTTTACATCACTAAATCATCACCCTTGCTTCCACATTGTTTTTAATAACTATGTTAAGCATACCATCTCACTAACTAAGACAAGACTACTGCTAAATATTACTTACAACAGGCATTGTTGTATCCCCATTAAGGCTTTGACAATACTGGGCAATTAGATGATGTTCATCCTCACTCCTACAACAGACAAGTGAATCTACAGTTAGACAGGCATGGTATAAAGCTACTCTCTTGCTTCCACCTTGAAAATTTCCTGAACATTTAACTGTAATCTAATTATATATCTTAGTATGTTAGTCACATTTTTTTTGAAAGCTGCAAAGACAGACAGGAATGGTTCAGTAAATGAATTAGTAATGGCACAGTGACTTTCCAGTCAAAGTGCCTTACAACACGTGGTGTATGTGGATTGGTATTATGATTTTAAGTTTAGATACTAACAGTAACTAAAACTTTGGCACTCAATAAGATAATGAAATAAGGTACTATCAGCACTTGGCTAAGGCTCGATGGCAAATTCTCGGCCCCCCCCCCCTCCCCCCAACAACCCCAACTTTCGTGTCATTCAGTCTGAAAGGTAGCAAGTTGTCTGTCATAAGTGCTATTTGAACGATGGAATAGCAAATATCACATCAAATGGAAGACAGATTCGTGGTCGAATAATCCACTCTGGTAAAAGAATCAGTGCCAGATAGTACCCACTTGAGGTTGACCTCAAAGCAAAGAAACAACTCCGGGTGCTAGTCTACAAGGCAAGACACAAAATGTCATAGACGTCGAGATCAAACAAGTTTTTAACTAATTATTAGCATAAGAACTACAGTAAGTCTCTGCACAGGAATATTTGTTCAACAATGGTAAGGTTGAAATAATTTGAGTCGAACGTGGTGGAATAAGCATTTGATAACCTTACGCTATTAGCGAAGTGCCAATGGCAAGATTAGAGACAGAATTATAGAACAGGCAAGACATCCGTAAGACAGTTCTAAAACTGTCGAAGCTACTACCTTGAAAGATCGAAGACATAGTAACATTGTAAGACAGTACTTTTTTTCAAATTTGTACCTTTACCTCCTTCAGTGCTCTAGCGGTCTCTTTTAGTCACATGTGTACTTAGGCTGGCAACGCGATTCGTTCTCGCTACGTCTTGGTTTGGAGACCACAGACTTGACCACTCGGCTCTACTTGGCTCATTTCTGTTGGGTTCCCGGAGAACTCTTATGCACCCTGCTTTTCATTCTTAGACTTAATTTTTGGTGTTTTTGCATGGG
This sequence comes from Lithobius niger, assembly GCA_023313725.1. NCBI lineage: Eukaryota > Metazoa > Arthropoda > Chilopoda > Lithobiomorpha > Lithobiidae > Lithobius > Lithobius niger. The sequence goes on from JAHWFP010146353.1 coordinate 17,452, forward strand.
AGCACGTTCCTGGCACTGAACGGGTTAAAACTGCAGCATCGTCTTATAGTAGTGTCCAAAGATTTTCTCATTTCTACTGAGTACACAAATATGCTCCGAGCATCACGTCGCGCATCACACTGATCACAAGTATTAAAAAAGAACAGAACAAATTCTTAATATTACTACTACTACTACTATTATAATTTTACGCATATACTTACGAATCAGGGGTAGAGCTGCTTCGACCGCGTAGCTCCACTTCGGCTAGACGACTAGCATACAGTTCAAGACGTGAATGTACGTCATGAGCAGATGCATGATGTTGAGGTGATGCCATTGGACTTTCGAGGCTATCTCCCTCCAGAACAGTCTGTACAGGTAAATAGCCGAGGCGAGGGTGTTTCTTAAAGTAACGCTTTGACTTGAATTTGTTACGGAAAATACGAGAAAAATCGCGCATATCTTCTCCTGATGTCGTCTGAAATAAAACAATTGCCAGGTTTACTGCGACAGCATTGGTGAAGGTAATATTGATAGTACTGCCTACGTTCGGTGGGCACACATTTAAATTTAAAAAATACGAAAGTAATTAAAATCTTTTTTTTTTTATATCTCAAACTCGTAAAATCTTAAAAGGAATTGTGTAAGAGCCAATGATCGCGCTCCAGACTTAAATTAATTAAGGGAGACAGCATTGAAGATGTCAAGAGGCAAGCGTTCTATACTTTAACCGCTCCAGTATGAAAGAAAAACTTTACGGCAGTCAAGTTTTGTTTTTTGCCAAACAAGTTTGAGATTGAAGAATGAATGGTGGAGTTTTACTTCGAAAGTTCAAATCATGATATTTCATCAATTCTGCAAAATTTTCAAAACGGAGACGCTCACAACAGCATCTGCTAATTGTCGACAGATCATTAAAGCTGTTCTACTGTTTGTTTTCGTTAGGCTTTTTCCACTTGTTTCGAAAGTTCGGAATCAAATCCTCCAAAACAAAATGTGGGAAATTCGAACTATCCAAGCAGCGTGGAAAAAGCCTCACAAAGACAGATGAGCATTAAAACATCTTTAATCCTTCAAGGAGTGAGTTAAAAAAAAATGTTGTCGCCGATCGAGTGAGGTTTTTTTTTTCCGTCACCCATGGAAGTGAGGCAGTAACCAAATATTTATTCTTGCATAAACTATTGGACACGATGCTTTCAAAATTACTACTCGCTCGCAATAGACATTCATTAATATGCACACAAAAAATCAGCTAAATGGCTTTAATAGTTTCAGAGAACCATTTTTTTTTAAGTTACGGGCAGTAACGACCTAAAATTGAAAATCTCCGTGCTGAGAAAACGCGTCCGTAAGTCGGAGTTTAGGCTAAAAATTGTTGTTCCCACCTGGTAAGCGATAGTGTGAAGGTTTATAGGCTCCTTTTTCGTTTTAGTTGTGCATCGTTGCTGCTGTTTTAATTTTTTAATGTTATGAGACATATCTCGTCATTTTCAACGACGAACTGATCCGCAAGCGGTGGCTGAAATGTTGAAATCTCGGATCAACCAATGAGGGAACGGGATCTTCAAATGCTTTGGAAACCTAGCTTGAAACGGCCAGAAGCGACCTATTACAATACGCTTGAATGAGCAACAAGAAAATATGTTGAGAGGACTGGCTATAGGGGAATTTCCGCTTTCCAATGAATCCAAAATGGTGGCACCCAGTCAAACGTTTAGCCTGCTACCGCTGATCGAAAATTACCGATTTTCTGCTTTCTAATTTCGGAAAAAAGAATGACGACGACATATTTGCAGTTTTAGTAAGACTACACTAGACTAAAGTGCTTTTTATAAAAATATCGACATTGGTAACAACCTTTTGTTTACAGGCAATGATGCACAACATATCAGGTAGCGAATTTCAGCTTTTCGACTGTCAATTTTTTTGCTGAAAATAGCATTTATTGACCAGTAGTTCCTTATAAAAATTTCGACGTATATATACGTCGTTACTCCATTTGGGCCATATTGTTGCTGACGTATATACGTTCATACTGCTTAAAGGGTTAATAGTCTATCGAAAATTAGCAGATGCTGTTGTGTGTCTGTTTAGAAAATTTTGCGTAATTGATGAACTACGAGATTGAGATTATGGCCTCTGGTACTACTAGCATGCCACACTGTAAAAAATATATTTGGATCCAAATACGTAAGACTGCACAAAATGGATAAAGTCAGGTAAAGATCAACTTGTAAATGTCTCACTCCAAAAATTAGCCCTAACTTGGACATATGATCCCAGTAAACTAATGATTGCAATCATTTATAAATTTTTGTAAGATGCCTCTGTACACCGTCAATAAGGCCAATGTCGCCTAACTGGTGAGGAGACCAAACTGGGCCAGCATACCGGAAGACTGGCCTTGCACGTTGACTTGATAAGCCCGTAGTAATGTTGGGATATCACCAGATGTAAACAAATCAGCTTTGTATCAGTTTGACAGAATAAAACTGCTCAGTACAGCCTATAGCAGCAATGCAATTACACACACAAACTATTTAAGTACGGAAGAAGAAATAATCTACAGAACAATTAAATGTCCATTGCATTGTGAGAAAAAGAATAAGCTTTTACAAATTGATGTTAGTCTCTTTTACATACCGCTGTACAATATTCTTGGGTTGGATGAGTAACTTTGTGGTTTTTGGCCTTTCGACCAGAAAAGAAGCAATTCTGGCAAAGGTCAAAGTTAAAGCACTTCAAGCAACGGTACCTAAACAAAAATAAAAAAATAAATCCAATTAGAAAGACGCTTTTAGGTTGCCAATAGGATTTGAAATTTAATCCTATAAGTATTACTTAAGTTTTTGCTTTAAAGTATGGTTCTTATAAAAAAATAAAAAAAGAATTAAAAAGGCTGTAGTCATAGACTCTTGGTTTGCAGCGCTGGCTTGCTTGCACATCGCAAAATCATAACTTGGAACGCATATTGAAGCATTCAAAGCCACATGTTTCGGCAACCAGAACTATTACCCAACACAACTCAACGTAAGCTAAAATTCATTGCACAGTGAAGCTTAATGAAACACTGTAATGTTGCCGAAACCCCATTTTAGTACTGTAATACTGTACAAATTGGTTTTTGTATGGTTACATACTTATCTTCATATTTCACGGAAGCCTTACTTAACTGCTTTCCCGGTGGCAAAATTTTCTTCAACTGTCTGCGACACGTAATTTGGTGCCCACAAATCGTCTGCAAGAACTCGCCCCACTAAACTCTCACAATATGAAAATCGGCCATATATTCGCCCTTTTAAGGGGGGGGGGGGGGGGAGATTTGCTTTCGATGTTTTAGGCCTCAGAGTCCTAGGTCTACTTAAAAAAATAATGTAAAAATTCTTAAAGTAAAAATACCTTTTGATTTAGGCTAAACCTACTTATTATTTTACAACTTTTTATTCTGGAATTTTGGCTTTCGGTGTTGCATTGTATTGATTTTGATGCCTGTAGACCTACAATACTAATAAACATTTTCTGTGGTAAACAGCTACCATGAAATTCTGTATTCATTTTGTTTACTAATATCAAGTACTGGCATGACATCAATCACCGATTAAAAATTTCTAAGGTATGTAACACCATACGTATTTTTTTGCATATTTTCTTGTTTATTATGTGCTTCAGGAGGCCAATTTAATACACAGAGCTCTCATATCATACCAAGGTACTATCATTAGAATGGGGCTTTGCTATCCTTGCTCGTTTTGGCTGCCGAGTCTTAAAAAAATTCAAAACGTTTCCGATTTGGATTTCACTGCTATTCTGCAGACAGTGTTTATTTTTTATTTTTAAAAAGCATAAAAAAAAAAGGTATTTCCCACCGTACTGCAAACACACAACTTGGTCCAAGTTCCTCGTTGTTGTTTAGATAGATAGGGGGAATGCACACGACAGACGGAGCGAGAAGCAGGGAGCGGTAGGACAGAAACGGCCCTATACTACCTCGAGCACGAAACGCGCTGGGAACTAAAAGATGTAGTAAAGAAACAACATGGCAAAGGAAATTTTACTCAAAAAGTTACTGGTTATACAGGCAAACTCGATAATTACAGCCAAACAACCGTCCAAACTAAACAGAACGTTTGTTAAAAAGTTTGTATCTCATAATTTAATAAGCTCTGTGGTTAGAAAGAGCTTTGCATATTTGTCTGCGACGCACGTCGCACATCGCGCTGATTCTGCCACTGGGACTGCTTTAACTAAAAAATGTAATGCTGTCGTACCCGTGGTGCAGCCCTGTAAGATTCAGATTCACAATTTTTCCCTTCCATTCTTTCTGGATTTTCTCTCATGACTGGTCTACCCCCCCCCACCGAAAAAAAAAATTGGAAGAGCTCGGCTACATAAAATCAGTTATTTGTCAAGCAGTTAGTTATCGGTACCTTATAAAAACCAAGAAACTAGTTATCAAAACTCAACCAACTGTACCAATGTTGGACAGTTTTTTGGCTCCATGCCTGACATCACGTCACGTGTGTTATTCGTTTTTATGTCACTCATTCAGACCATCCAAAACCCCAATCAGTACTCAACAAACTCAACATGTTACACCTCAACATGACTAATGGATTTTCAAGGGATCATGCAAGATATCAACCACAACAGCTCGAAGAGGTGGCCAATTCTCTAGAGGAACAAGCTTACCAAATAACTACGAATGGGTCCATCAGGCGCGTCGAAAGGTAATGTTACTTTCAGTCAACAGACACTTTTACAATGTTCTGTTGAGTTTGTTCATGGTTTGCTGTGTACTGGAAGTAGCAAGCTGTCGCCACCAGTGTTTGAGTTTTGATGAATTAGATTGGTGGCTTTCGAAGATACTGTTGCTACATGAAATAGAAACAAGTGAGAAGACGGAGCAGGTAGTTTGAACGGTAAGCTACGTTCCGAATGAAAACACTGGGAAAACTAGACAGGTGCTTTGAAGGTAAGCTAAGTTCCAAATAAAAGATAGAGAAGACTGGTCAGGTACTTTGTAGGTAAGCTTTGAAGGTAAGCTAGGTTCCGAATAAAAAGGCTGGGAAGACTGGGCAGGTACGTTGTAACATAAGCTTTGAAGGTAAGCTAAGTTCCAAATAAAAAGATTGGAAAGACTGGGCAGGTACTTTGTAAGGTAAGCTTTTTCCAAATAAAAACACCTTTAAAAATAGCTACCACCTGGCTTAATGAACACGGATGATGCACTACTGTGCCATTATCTGGGCATAAAAGGCTTTTGGTACTTCTGGTACGTTTAAAGTATTTAAGCTCTATTGCAAAGCTATCAAAATGCTTGTCGAATATCGTACTGGAATGTTTATGGAAGTGTGAAGTAACTTTTGATGTAATGGACTTTCATGCAACAAAATGTACGAAACTGTTATACAGCGATACCAATATAGAGCTCAAAGAAGTTTCTATTACATTAGATTCCAGAACACAGTTGTTGTTCACAGACTCCCACTATGTTTGACAATGTACCGACAATGGTTTTATTTAACACTGCATGTAGATAAGCATGAAACACAACAATCAAATCAGCAAAAGATGTTGTTCTATCCAAATACGAGGAGAATTAACAATGACCACATGCAAAAAGTGCAGGAAGCTACACAAACACTGCTATAAATTATTACTTTGGAAATTCCTTAAACAACTATACTCAGCAAAAGAAATTTAGCAGTGTTATGTTTCATGAACCTTGTTGCCATACAACTGTAAATAAACATACCACACACCTCAAACCTACAATGGGGTACTCCTTGCACACATTGCATTTGGCCTGATGCTTTGCCGTTTCCGCTGCTGCCATACGATGCAACACTGGAAGCCAGACCATTGACTGAGGCTCCTGCTGCATCCACATAAGCAGGTGAGGGGCTTGAATTTCCTTCTTGTTTCCTGCTCGCTCAAAACAACTGCGTACACTTGGCTCAATGTTGCTTCCCCCAAACGCAGCAATCTCGCCAAGATAACGAGGAATCTGAAATATGCAATTGTTAAAAAAAAATGTCATGCCGCACTATTGGATTTATTCATCAATGTGTGTGTGTTGAATAAACACAACATCTATACAATGAACAGCACTTGTAACAAAACAGTAATTCCTTTCTCCATGCATCTTTTGTTTTAATTCTTAACATCTGCATTATAACAAATTCAAAATAAACTTGCAATAATCAGCAGCCAGTTTCGTTCTGTGCAGGCTTTGTGGCAGGAGTGTTGCCTTCATTGCTTACTCATCTCTTGGTTCAACTTTCCGTTCCTGGAGGGTCCAACCGATAATTATAATTACCCGTGGGTTATTATGACGTGAAGGTTATCCGAGAGATAGGTTGTACGCGTGAAACTACGGTCTCTCTCTATTTTTTATGCTAAAACAATTAGTTTACTTCAACATTTATTAGTGGAAACAAAGGTTTTCGTGCAGCCCTATATGATCATCAATTTTCAGTAAGGCAAATTTCTTTCCGATCGTTACAATTCTGTTAAATGTGCTGTGCTAGATAGGCCAAGGTGTTTCTTCATACAAGATTACACTGAATATCTTGGTCAACCCCAATTCAATCCCGATATGCAGGTGATCGGAGTTGGCCTCTTTCTAATCAACCCAATAAAAGCATCTTAATTAATGGTAGGACACTAACGGCACTGGGACGGTTGTCATACTATAATCCTTGCTGTAGTCAGATGGGTCAACAGCTACACTGAATTGCTGTGTGTCTTAGTACATAAATTCTGTCGGTGAGCTCAGTAACTTACCTGTATACAGTCGTGGAGCAGGAGTCCTAACTTGCGTTGATCAGCAAAGCCATTTGTGTCAGCAATTAGACGAAATAGATCTACAATTAAGGAGAAAGGCTGTAACTTACAAGATAGTTGTGCGAGCATTTCCATTGCAAACAAGCTTAACATCATACGCACATCTGTACTTATCTTCTAAATGTCCTTTGCACAGAATCACCAAACCTGCCTTAAACGACAGAACTCGTAGTTGGCCCGTTCTAGCACTGCAAACACAATGGATAAACATTATCTTAACGTGTTGGGTTTCCTACAATGAAAAAGGTTTACTTTAATTACAATAAAGTTACGCGGTAAGCATTAATACTAGCCCCCCATCCAGGTGCCCCGCTCCCAAATTTCACATAGAAAGATTTAGTGCTGAAAATTTACAATAATTTGGTCACAGAATGTGCTTAAGCACTTCCATAATTTTAATGAAGCACTCTGGATATTTTTATTATTAATTTATTTGTTAAGTTGACGTGATTGTTAATGGCAGGATAACGTTACAGAGTATACCAAAAATAATATTTTGTCGTCGACTTCTGAACAGTATTTTGTTAATTTAACCGTACTGCTTCCACAGACCACACTTTTGGTAATATATGGTACCTACTGTTTCATTTAAGAAGTTTAAATTACTTCAGTACTCTAATAAAGTATGTAAGTGTTAGCTGTACTTGTAAAAACCACTAGGTAATTTAAAATTTTGCGTAACTTCTATGTTTATTGTTACTGACGTCCATCAATGGCATCCATGAAAGCTGGTTCCTTTGAATGCATTTGCTTTAAATCTCAGGGTTCAGACCACGCAAAGTTGAACATTTGGTTTAAAACAGACACATGCGACTGCCTTAAATACCACAGGTTAAATGTTTTCACACTGTTAAGTTTCATGGCTAAAATGCAAATTTTTTTCCCAAATTATGACCAATTTTGACATTCTAATGCTGTATTATGATTTTAACACGGACAAAAACACGCTTCTAAGTGGTACAAACTTCGAGCCTCTACCCTATAGCTCAATGTGGATATTACAGGATAGAAAGCCAAACGCTTATAGTAACAATGTCATACCTGTCGTATACACCTTGCAACCAATTCAAGCAGAGATCAATGCACACGGGAACATTGACAAGTGTTGGGTTATCAGCTGCAATACCCTCATACAAAGTAGTCAAGACACTGATCATGTCTGGTACGTCCAGTAATTTATCGTTTTGTGCACGCAGGCCGTGGTGGTCAAAGGCATCAATAGCATTGTTCATATTAAGCAAATCCACTGTTAGAGGAAAAATAAATAAATTACAGTACATGGCATTATCTGGCATGCAATCAACAGTGTTGTCAACAAATTAAAACTTACAGCAAAGTTTTTTCTGCAGAGTCCGTAATTTCATGGCTGTTCTATATGCAGACAAACGCACATCATTGAGTTGAGCTAAAGATTGCATTAGCTCTGTCATCTTCGGGTGGTCCCAATGTGTTGTCTCAGTCGTATGGCTATTTAAAACAAAATTAGGCATTTTATTAGTTTTTAATGGCATAACATACCAGCACTAATTTGCAAACAACAAACACGTGCCGTGTTGAAAAAAATTAACAGCAAGTAAACTTGGAAGATTTATCACGACGAAGTCCTAAACTGCAATTGAAAACGTAGACTTGCCATACAGAATGGTATCCTATAAAATTTTCGTATTAGGAGTTAATAAAAACGGCAATTCAAACATCCACTCGCTTACTCTGACAAGGGACTTCAGCTGAAGGTGCTTTCAGCTTATAGCAACCAACAAAGAGTAGGATAAAGGTTTTCGCAAGAATCAGATCAGCCTGCTACCATTGTCTGTCCCCTTGCCAGGATTGTCCTACTCTATCCAGCTATGGGGCAAGGTGGTCTGATAGCTAGCACAACTGTCTTATATCCCAGAGATCCAGTTTTGAGCCCGACCTAGGTCAGCCTTCACATTTTCGGGAAGAAAAGGTGCCAATGCAGTGATACCCTGTGCTCATGTCGATCAAAGTCTGTCCAGTCTTCTTTATCTGCTTGTTAGCACTACGTGCCTTTTCAGCATTAAAAGGTCATCTGAAAGCTCCTATGTGCACTGGGCCAAAAGTCAATCAACATAGGTTTATGGTATTTTTTGGGTGAATTCTTTTTTCAACTAGAATTAAACTTAGTTGATAAAGGCAGAAGTTAAATATTGAATATGCTAATCAATTCACGGAAGTGTTTTCAAGTTTATTTTAGGCATCACACAATAATTCGAGAAAACACTCACCAGCAGTAACCAAGCGAGAGAAAATAAATTGAACACACTATAACATACGGTTAAGTTACGGTTTATGCTCCTAACCATCTTGTGAGAATTAAGCGTTTGAACCAAAAGTAAAGATGGAGTTTACACTATGTCAGACGCTAAATTAACACAACATTTGTAAGTTACACTAAACTTTACTGCACATACAATATTACAAATTTAATTGCTTACTTGATAAAATAAGGCACTTTGTTACCAGCCACGGCCCGTTCCCAAGGAGGTTCAACAGACGCTGCAAGAAAAAAAAACGACCAACGTCAATAACGACATTTATTGGTTAACAAACAAAGTAAAGTAGAAAATCATAAATTTCTACGTAGTGGGGGAACATAACAGAAACTTAAACACTTAAGTATTTAAATAGTGATGCACACTCATTAAATAATCTTTCAAATATCACGAAAACATAACTGCAGATCGCAATGTTTACAAATTGCACAGTTGTTTTCCATACGAGGCTCCAGCTCCATGGTCCCTCTCAAGAAATGTGTATCAAAAGTAGCACTAAGTATCACAGGTAATGTGTATAACATTTTTTAATTGTATTACTAACTTGTATTATTGTGTTTCATTAGTGCAAGGTATGCAGTTTTACATTAATTGTTTGTCACCAACAATTAGCAATTTTAAGTATTAGAAATTCAAAATTTTGGAAAACTTTAGCTTGTATTTTTAATTCTGGATAGTAAGTCGATGTAGCCTAGTTTTATTTTCAGCCGAAATGATACAAAACCAATCAAACACGTAATCCACAAAATATATTTTCAAAATTCAGCAATGGTTAAAACACGGTAGTATTAAGGATATCTGAATAATATCATGGACATGAGCATTTTCACACCCATGTAAGTTGAACTAGAAATCAAGCATTTTTTTTTTGCAGGCTCATTTGTATAATTCCCTGAGCGGATTTGATTTATTCTGTTTAAACAAATGTTAAACGACGCTCGCAGTTATTTGGAAAATAGTATATGCAGTGTTTTACAGGCAATTTTTTCAGAGGGTAATGCTTAAGTGTACTGCAGGTGTTTTATTCTTCAATGTTGACCACGCTATTTTCTTGAGCGTGTATTTTCTTAAGCATGTGAAAAACGTTCATCTGCATGGGGGTCTATGGCTTCTTAATGGGCAGGCAGATGCAACGTAATAACCAAGTAAACCTGTGTAATAAGTTACAATGCCTTGTTTCAAGAGCAGCATAGAAAACACATTTAAAAATGTAAATGGATTACAAACAAAGTACCATTTAAGAAGTGCTGAGTGTGTGGCCCAAAATCTTTGTGCGAATCTTGGAGTTGTTTCATTCTCTCGTCTACTGCTACTTGGATCAACTTCCAGCGAGTATTTAAATCTTCAAGTCGAGACAGGTTAGCTGGAGAAAGAAGAATGCTGCCTGCAGTGCAACGTGCTGCTTGTCCATTCACATCTTCAACGTTGCGCTGGATTGGTTGAATCTGCTCTTTGTACAGCTACAACAAAACAAGACAAGCTATCAATACGGCCATTTAGAAAAAAAGAATTAGTTTTCAGGCCCTCTTTGCCGATTCTTTGGCAAGAATTGTTGCAGTTAAACATTCTCTCAATGGTCCGTCATTTGTGTACAGTAATCAAAAAAATTTACCATTTGTAATACAATTAGTTTGTGCAAAATACTAACCCGGTGAGGAAGTACTCTTAGTTTTACACATAACAAAAATATAAATTCTTAAAGAATGTGGACAAGTTAAGCCGCAGACTGGACTATAATTTATTTTTTTTTTTTTTAATTATGCCTGCCCACATCTATTTCTTCAAGATAATTACTCGAGAACCAACTTCCTTTTTAAGAGGCTTCAAGGTTAGCATTTTCTCTTAGAAAACATTGTGCAAAACTATCGTGTCATTTCTGTGCGTAGCTTCAACTATAACAAGCCATGGTTGGTAAAAGCTTTTTCGCATGGTCAAAAACAGTTTAGTTTATAGAAAAATACATGAATTAGCGAGGTCAAAAAACTTTCACTACAAGTTCAAAACCCCAACAAAACATGCAACAGTATGTATTTATCAGGGGTTTATAAATTTGCCATTTAAAAAAAAAAATTTTCTATTTGAAGCAATTCGGGTTAGTTAGAACAATTGATACTTTTACAATAAGGCTGAAAAAAATCAGCTAGCATCCTATAAAACAACATTATTTCAGAATTGGAAGATGTTAAGTGCTTAATCCCCTAACACTGACCGCCCACCCTCCAACCCTTGTGACATTACCCTAGAAGGATTGCCCTAAATCCAACACTGACAAGCTAAGGGTCTGCAATAACAATGCTACTTGCTGAATGAAGATCACTTGGGGCAAATGGAAAGTAGACAGCTAACAGCTGAGAAACCAATCCTTTGCCACCCTTAGGAGGAGAAACTTTTGAGGATTCCATTCAAGAATACTAGCATCACCTAACATGCTTGTGCAGGTTGTGACCCACGTAAGCCATCAGCGGGCACACATAGTGAGTGTACGGCACAACGTCCTGCTGGAAAATATGTTCTTTTTTCTTTGTTCACTGTAAATTTATACCCAGTTCACCAGAAACTCAGCCTTCAGGTGTGATATTGGCCTACACCAGGCCAACAAGAAAGGAGATAAGAAAAAAATATAGTTTTGCTGTTTTCGATTATGTTAAAATATGCTCCAATTAAAGTTAATAAATACATTCGGTATTCACCTGGTGGTGCCCATTTGCGCTTACACTGTTCCACTGTGTGTATTTATTAATTTGAATTTGAATATATTTTTGGTGATTAATTGCAATTAAATATTCAAAGTAAAACTATGTTGGCTAGATTATAATTCAACTTCATTACCTAACTTCGTCATCAGTATCGGATTTGTATTAGGATTCACTAGACTTTTAGTATGGTCTTTCATAGTTTTTTTTTTTGGGGGGGGGAAGGGGGAGACGGAAAGCTGAGTGAATAGGGAAGACTTATAAGACTAAACTTGCCAATGAAATGACTTAATTTTCATGGCTATTAAAACAGTAAACGTAGGTAAAGGAGAAGGCTTACATTACCTTCAAATTCTCCATTTGGTCAGGTAGTTGGTCGATCACTAGTTCGGATACAGGGGGCCAGCGGCTCTTTAATGTTTCTGCTGCTTGGATTCGCCCGTGCAAATCGTCCATGCATTTTTGGAAAAATCGAATACGCTAGCAAAAAAGAATGCAACAAGTTACAAAAATAACAATCGAAGTAACAAATTTCACTGAACTTTGTATCTATGTATGTAATGCTAACACCAGCATGCAAACCGAGTGTATCTGCCATTTAATAGAAATGTAAGCCAGTACTGCTATAATGCAATGCATAAATTCAAGCAAACTAACATACAAAACTTTATTTTTAATTTTAAAAAGCATATATGCGAGGGATTTTGCAGATATACATATTTGTTGTCTCAGATTATCTTGAACTTTTAATTTTAAAGACTCATATTTTTCTCATGGTGTTTCACCAAGGCTCACATTAGCAGGGTGTTGTTTTAATAGTCTCACATTAATGGTGTTTCACTGAATATATCACGGTTTTATCACCAAGTCTTTTATCGTATGACAACAAACCATGGAAAGAGCAATAAGATATTCCAAACAATAACTAGTAAAAGATTATTAACATACTACTAAAGACTCTTCCAGTTTCTTCTGCCAACGATCACAACGGTCTCGCAGAGCAATCCATTTTTCAGACAACTTGTTCACTTCCCGGCGTATACTTCGAGTCAGTTCTCGAGCTTGTTCTTCAGCTGATCGGTAACCGCGTGCGTCTGGATCCATTTCTCTTGCTGTAGTTAAAGAAGATAGTTAAGACAGGGGAAGTGTACTCAGGCATTCCGCCTAAGCTGAAGATGGACTAGACCTCAGTATAAGTCTGCTGCAGCACTGCAGTTTATTCACCATACTCAGATTTTTCAAAGTAATTGGCAACAATGCTAATACAGTTTTGGTCTAGAATGTAAATAGCTCTGAAAACTCAAATTACTATGGAACCGGATGAGTTAAGGACATGCTTTTTACAGCATTTAAAAGCAAAATTCGACCAGCATCTCCCTGGTTAGCCGATAACTGTAGGTGTATAGGCCAAAATGTTCGACTTAATAGTGCAAGTCTACTAAGTTACTTTACAACAACCAAATATAATGGCACAACCAAATTCCGTTTTACATTAAAGCCTCCTTTAAAAGTGAGCTAATAATCTAATAAACGTAGTCTGTAAATAGTGTCAGTGAAGCTAACAGGTACATATTGTGTAACGGTTAGAAATCTCAGCTGAAGCATAATAAAGGCGGGACAGAGTGTCATTGATATTATTACGTGTTCCATCTCTCGTTTTGGGTCGCGAGCCCTTGCGACCAATTGTGGAATAAATTGTGCGGCAAATATTTTCTGGGATAATTAACGTTAAAAATATGCTGAATAGGTTTTAACACTATATATAGGAACAAAAAAAATACCACTCGAGCTATGATTAGTCCAGGTATGCAACACCTACACATGCAAAAGTGTTCCACGAGCGTGAAGTGGTGAAGCAGATGGCTTTTTCAAGCCAAGGCCAGTTGGGGTATAAATTGCGTGTGTCCCCTGCTAACTTAATGCCAGTTCAGGTACTTGACATAAAGTTTATGCTTTTAGCACTGCTTTGGTAAAACCAGATTTTTTTCAATTTTGAACCAATTTACATGTAGCGGGAAACGAAACCCCCAATTTCTTTCCCAAACGACCTTGTGACAAGGAATGGAATATAGCGCAATATTATAACAGGGACACTCCCAAGTCCTAGAGCAGTGTATTAGCTACTGGTATTAGTAAAATGTCTGGATAAGGTATTGATTGGATAAATGACGTCGCAAGTATGACAGAGAGACAGGAAAAAAATTCTGGTAAATAGATCATTTTTTAAATTATTTATGACATTCTCGATACAGTAGGGTCTTTTTTATAACGAACGATGTAGTGCACCAAGAAACAGGTTCTTTAGACATAATGAATTTTTAAACGGAAGGTTCCTTACAGCGAATTGAGTGGGAACTGATTTCAGTAAAAATTATACTGACTGTAAAAAGCTCCTGAATAAAGTTGAACTATATCTACATTTTGATTGTATTGTGAGGACATTATATGTAAATTGCAGTTTTACATTGTTCAGTGAAAAAAGGAGACATTTTGTGTGTTGTGGTTTAGGTTTGCCTTTTTTGTTGTCGCATGAATTCATCGATTTCTTGGTAGCTACAATGGTTCCTATCACGATGGTTTTTCATACGTGAAAAGACAACACTGAAAATAGAATTTGATGGAGCTAATCCTTATACAGAGGTTCTTCCACCATGTGAACTGAAGGTGACCAACCATTTAATAAATAATTGTTCTTTATATCAAGAGTTTGTGCAGTAAAAAACACAAAAATTTTTTTGGGGGGGAACCTTTTTTTAATGGAATATTTTAGGCAATATGTTCTGTAATGAAAAAAACAAACGTTCTTTTTTGTAATAAAAATATTTTCCCACAAAAATTATATCTTGCCACAAACTGTCTGCCTTCCGCTTGTCTGTTCCCCTCCCCCCCTAAAAAAAACCCAAAATCTTAAGACTTAGTGGATGGCTTAAAAGGACATGGGAGTGGGCATGGTTTAAGCTGAAATGTTGAGAATAAATGCCTGTGCTCCAGTAAGCTTCAAGTGTCGGCTATGACCTTTTATTCAGGTCAGTTTATTAAAAATGAAGTAAAACATTAAAAAGGAACGAGAAACAAATCACTCACCATCACTGTCTGACGTGTCGGAAATGGGTGGCTCATTTGCAACATACTGTCTGCCAGTCAACAAGTTATTTTCAATGACTGGTTGCTTATCATCCAGCTGCCGCCTAAATGCCCGATGATCATCCATCTGCTTCTGCAGGCAAGACACTTCCCCTGCAATGGGTCCCTGGGCTGTCAGCTCGGTATCTTTCTTAATTACCCACTCCATAAGTTCGCGGAGAGATAGAAGAAGTTGGTTCCACTGCTCAGCATTGTTTTCGAGCCTATTCCTACAACAGTAATGGTGAACCATAAGGATAATGAAGACAACTATAGATAGTGTTTACCAATTATGTACATAATTTCAACTAATGTCAATAATAGCAAGTATTTAGCTGGTTGTGACAGTGGAAGAAGAGCTAAGCCTAACTACTTGAAGTAAAACTCATCTGATCAGTAGTGGAGAGAGCTCTGTGCCAAAGGGAGAGTACATTTTCGCGCTTCAAGTCACCAGCTTTGCCTCTCTTCTTAAGAGAGTGCTTTATGATTTTAAACTGTTCCAACAAAGTACAAACTGAGATATTTCTATTTCGGGAAACAGGAAATGGTGCCATCACAACACAATTGTTTTCAAACATGTTAATTATGTCCAAGGATGAGTATGTTACAGCTACTTAGAAACATACAGAAAATTTTTAGCCAGTAGAGCCGAGAGCCAATGAAAGTTTCATGGAATTATGACCGATTAACTGTACGGAGTGAACAAGGAGATAGGCTGTCATAAACTATTCATCCAATTTTGGCACGTATACCATAAACAGCCTTCAGTTTGCAACCAGTATGAAATGTAGGGATACGAAACAATACGTCATTCCAACTATGAGAAATCATCGTCGAGTCATAATACATTTTGCAATGGCAGTGCAAACTTACACAAGATCAATTCACAATGAAAACTCAATAGTGGCAGACATTTGAGGGATAAAAATCAGAAATGTATGGATATTAGCCCCTTCACAACCAGGTATGAAAGTCTGACACAAGAATGAAAACGACGTCCAGTGACGAAAAATACTAAAATAAAAACCACTATGCACGCACGTTCGTACGGATTCCTGAGGAGTTAAACTTATCTGTAGTATACAGTGTAAAGGAAAATTCCTAAATTAAAACTAATTTACTAAAAACATAGAAAATTATAATTTTTACAGAATTATGTTTAGCAATATAAATGGGTTTTCAAGTTCAGAATGTTCGGAATTGAGTAAAGTTTTGCAGCTTTTTTAACAACAAGAGTTGTTAACAAGTCTACCCGTTTTTCATAATTAGTAGTCATTAAATTTGTTGCCGAAAGTAAATACTGTTCATTGAGTTGAAATTAACCAGCAATAGGCTACAACTATAAGCAATCAATAGCAGTGGAGAACGAAACTCCTGTGCTTGTAGCCTGTTGGTTGGTGCATCAGTCTAGTGTTAAGTTCGTAACAACTAACCATATAAGGCTTGTTTCTTTGCTTGTTCAGCAATTCCTCTAGAATTAAGCAGTTAGAAATTATGAGTCAGAAATACACAGAACGGCCAAAATGACGTATATTATGGCCATTCTATGTTTCTTTCTGGTCAGAATGGTAGCTTTTCAGCATAACCTCCTGAAGCCAGAATACACAAACATGTACCGCCACAAGATGGGTAAAAAGTCAGCCCCTATACACACCGCAAGCTTTGTGAAGGGGCCCCTGGGACCCCAAGCAAAGCGAGCAGTATAATCCCATGACTGACCTGGACTTCCAGATTTTCATGCAATTTAAATGTAGTTTATATGAGTCTCTGTGACCCTATTGCCAAGACTGCACGGCAGAGACTGCCCATAGTCAAACGATGCGTTACTTTGGGTGATGTTAAAACTCTAGTTTGGGCATTTAAAGTGTTTGCGAGGCCAATCTTGGAATACACTAGTCAGGTCTGGTCACCGCATTTGATAAAGCACATTAACAGCATTGAGTCTGTCCAGCAGACTTTCACAAAATATTTGCCACACTTAAAAGATAAGACTTACAAGGAACGTCTAAGTATTTTAAACCTTGACTCACTCGAAATTAGAAGGCTTAGGTTGGACCTTAGCTTGATATGAATTAACTAATATAGATAGTAACTGTTTCTTCCAAATTGGGGAACCCAAACAAACAAGGGGTCGTGACCTAAAATTGGTAGTAAAGCCTCTTACGAGGGACTGCCATTAAGTTCTTCTTTTGACACAACGTTGTAAATCCTTGGAATGCACTTCCTGCGGATGCTGCTCAGGCCCCAGCCCTTGCTGCTTTTAAATTTAGGCTAAAAAAAGTGTTAATTTAGCTAGATATGTTAAGTATTCTTAAATGTGGTGACAAAGGCATTAGCCAAATTTTGTTGTAATGTTACGTCTATTGTTTTAATATGACACACTAGGTAACTTCTGACTGCTTCAGTCAATTAGAAATACATAAAATGTCCAAATTGACATTTCTGGCCATTCTATGGTCAATGTTCCCTTTTATTCTGAATAGTAGCTTTTCAGCATAACCGCCTGAGCCTAGAGTACACAAACATGTGGACAGCATCTATCCCTTCCTTGTCCTTTTCAGTCTTTTGGCCGCAATAAATGTTTCATTCATTCAAATCGGTTAATCCAGGAGTAACAATAACAAATCAAACGTGCAAGAAGAGTGCTAGCTAAAGTTCACTAAAAAAAAACCGTTATCAGCAAGCCAACAAGTCACAAGCTGAAATAAAAACAAACTTTCGTTCTTGACAGACAGATTATTTTTAGCTTGTAGGCAATATCAGAAAGGGGCGCTACAAAAGTTACGGGCACGCCAGAAAAGAGGATCGGACACAACGGAAGTAGTAACTGGATTACCGAATCATCATAGACTTGGCCTTCAGGTTAATCCACCGATGGTTCATTTCTTCCAACTTGCGTTGAAGGAGAACAGTATCGCCCTGACCTTCTAGGCTTTGCATAAGACGTTGACCAGTGTCACTGAGCGAAGCGTATGCATCCCGATGTGCATCCATCTCGCATTGCAGCTCCTGAAAATAACAAAATAACAAATTTAGTTTATTGGTGAACTGCGGATGACTATGACAGGCTATAATAAGAGGTAGTCGGGCTAATCTTTTGCAGTCTGTATATTATTTATTATTATTTATTGAAAAATAATAAGTAATGATTTAATTCAAAGAATTTAATACTTATTAACCGCTTTTCTTATGGGGGGGGGGCAGGTTAGTAGTTATAAATAAAAGTTATCAGTGTGGGTCAATACACAGTTTTCGCACAACACCACACACACAAAAATTCAAGCAGTATTTTAAGGACTTTTCAAAAAAACCAGAATAATTTTAAAGGACTTTTTCAAGGCCAATGCAATATATTTAAGGACCTGTATTAATCAACAAACGTTTTCAAACAAGACTGCTCAGCTTCAAACAGGGCCCAGAACAATATCTCATCAAACACTGAAATTTTCATGTTTTTATCGAGCACGGAAAAAAATCTGGAAGAAAATAACTTTTGTTTTTTTTTATTCATTCGTGTTGTTGCTGTTATAGGTAGGTTAGGTTAGATCATTTGCCTTGGCTCGCATTTCATTAGGCAGAGTAAGGAGTTTCACTAGGAAAAGTTTTTAACCTTCGGCTTATTATTTCGAGGTTTTTTTCCTGGGCTTTTTCTTACCTACTAACATTTTAGTCTTCTGGACAGCGAAAGCTAGAAAGATTATAGAAACGACTTTGTCTGTTGTCTGTCCATCTCCATTACTTTTTTCAACTCCACTCAAATAAACTTTACAAAACACAGCAAAGTAAAACATTGTTGCTTCCTTAAAGCAAATAGACTGTTTTGGCCTAACTCAACACTAATATAATCGTTGCATTTAACCACTACAGGAAGACAACCAACCGTAAAAGACAAAAGGAATCCGTTAACATACATTAGCCCGGCAACGTGAAGTCTCTACACCATGTTGCATGAATAGGCCTACTCTAGAACCCCATTCTTTGTTAGCTGCTACTTTACGAAATTAAAACAGCAGGTAAAAATTAGGCCTAACATTTTAAAATATGTCTTAAAAGCTAACACATTTTTGCCCTACAATTGAGATGGTTACTACTTTTAGATCTATTAGAGATCCATTTGCAGTGCGTGATGGAGGTGTGCACCTAAAGATTTTCATTGGTGGCGGTCCACCGTACTGTTTTATACCAGTGGCAGCATTGTGGATTTCATCATTACATTTAGCGTCCAAAAATTAGTTAAAATTAATTTAAAAAAAAAGGAAGTATTAAGAGAAGTGGCAGATGTGTACAGAAGCTCAACAATAAATTATTATTAACATGCAAGTTATTTAAAATAAATAGCAAGTTTTGTGTTTATCTAAGTTATTATTTTAAATTAAGAAAAAAAATTAAATCAAGGACTTAATTAACAATTTCAAGGAATTAAGGTGTTACATTTTTTCTTAGCAAATTCAAGCACTTTCAAGGACTTCAAGAACTTTGTACAAACCCTGAATACACAAACAAGTGGTGTAAAGTCTGAAGGTTTCAATAAAGCACGGCTTCGATTAGATTTTAAAATGGCTTGTTACATATTTCAGGGTACAGTGTGTCAAATATTTCAAAGCACTGTTTGGACAAATTAAAAAAATAAAATAACATAAAATTAAAAATTTTACACTTAGAATATAAATTAAAACAACATTTTAAAATATTTAAAACTAAAATTTGTATCCACATAAAAAAAATCTATATAAAAACTAAAAAATCAAAAGTTTAACATATCTCGTTCATCTTATAAATCCCGTCATTTTTTACGAGTGAACAGCTCGTTTAATAGTTAAAAAAAAAAGTCCAAATCATTAACAAAAACGAATATCCGTCTTTTTTTTCTCTTGCTAAGAATTAAGTATGTCACAACCACTGCCTTCCTGACGTCACAAACTCCGGAGGGATGAGAACGTAGACGCATCACTCTACAAAACTGCTTATTGGTAACAAGAGAAAGTTCCGTAACGGAGTAACAACACCTACCTACAATGGGGCAGGCAGAATTAAAAAAAAAGTGTGGTGCAAAACTTTGTTTTATTGGGCTAAAAGGGGAAAACATACAAGTCTTGCAGTGTTTTCTGTCCCCAACTTTCTTAATGGTTTAAAGAAATACAGTCAAATAAATAAAATGGAAAAAGAAATTAACACTTAAAAAAATCCTTTAAGTAGGCTATTCTCGCAACGTTTTTAATATTCTGGGGCAAGTTACGTTCGGTTACTAGGGCATTTGGAAAATTCTCGGCCCCCGAGTCCCCCCAACCCCTCGTACGAGTTGAATACTATTATCAGGAGGAAAAATTAATAAAGCATATGCAGTTTGCATACTGCATATGATTTATTCATTTCCTCCTACTATTACTTTACACCCTACACTAATCGGAAGCCTGGGAAACTCTTTTGTCAAAAATTTACTGCAAGTCAAATTGAAGGGATATACCTCCCGGGGTGCCATTTTTTTCCGATCCTCCACATCAAGTACGGCCCCACAGGTCTATTTCCTTACCGTTAGTTAATCCCTTGGTAAAAATCCGTTTTAAAATATGGCGTCTAGGAGATTTATGTTGAATGTGGGGGAACTTATTTACGTTCGTCCCGAACGAATATGATGCATTGTGCTTACAATACCCGTGACGTTTCACCTGTGTGTTCATGTACTAATTTTCTAATACTTACCAAGAGATGAAAAATCTAAAAGACTAATGCGATAAAAATTAAAATTAACTATTCCAATAGATAGCCAAAGCAAAATTATAAGACACTAGCCTAGAAAATTATAAATTGTGATGTTAAAATGCGACCATCATTTCGGTTTGTGACGACACAATCTTTAACTTAATGCTGTTTCGTGTACTATTCACAAAGCCAACCGAGACAGCAGCTATGGTCATCGCTGCTAGGAACGCAGCTACCACCCCAGCCGAGCTTGACGCTGGTAAATACGTGGATGACGATCTGCGCGTGGTGGTTATAAAGCAGGCGGAATGTTATATGGCAGGCCGGGTGTCCTTTTACCACGTTGTAAATATATACATAGGCCTATACATATTGCAACAAATTGTGTTGTCCCCCTTTTCACCGTTTGCTATTCCACCATTTATATTTTCCTTACACCCTATGCTGGAACTGCATCTTTAGGTCACACGAAACCTTTCAATTCTGGCTCTTCTTTAGCGTGTAGTTTTTCTTTGCCCTCCCTGTCCCTCCACTAATTAAATCGGTCCAGCCCTGCCCTGACCCATTCCACTGTACGAGCATTACATTGCTTCAGATGACTTACAGCTTATTAAAATTAATTAAAAAAATTGAAACTAAATCTATCGACTTCACAATAACTCGTAGAAGAGAACAGATACCAATCTGCAACACCTTTTGAAAATATTTAGTTAACTAAAGCAGCATCCAGTCTGGAATACACGTCCCAGAAACTAACAACCACCACTTTGTGTGTGAATATCCGGTTCAAAGGCACGTTTTCTACGCTCTCTCCACCAACTTTCCCAAGAAGAGAGCATTACACGTGAGAAGGCATGAGACATGAGGATTGCAATCGTCTACGGTCGGATTTATTCGTCTGCATTTGAGGTCGGATAAAAGCTTCCTTGCGACATTAATAAATTCCCCCTACAATTTCAAATCAGGGGTCTTCTGATGGGGGGGGGGGGGGGGGGGAAGGGGGGGAGGAGGAGAGAAGGGTCCTATTACAAAAAGCTGAGAAAATAAGGAACGCAAAATCAACAGCAAATCGAAAAATACTAATAAAAGCAAACTTGATGTTTCCTGCATTCGTAAACACAGGAGTTAATAAAGACATACACGTTCGTTGGGCGAGGGGGTGTCCTGTTGTAATTATCGCTTCATATTCTATCCCTTGTCACAAGATCGTCTGGGAAAGAACCTATAGCTATTCTACCAAAGTAGTGCTAAAATGCATAAACTTTCCGGCACTCACGTGGACTGGTGTTGAGAAAGGAGGTAAAACGCGTGATTTCTATCCCAGTCGGCCTTGGTATGAAGAAGCCATAACATAGGTGCCGTCTATCTGGACTAGTCGTAGCACGAGTGGTACTTTTTCGCATCTATCAATTGGGTTAAATACCTCAAACAGATATTTTACCCTCTCTGCTAACCCAGTTAGCGTATTTGTAACGTGGAATATCCCAGAAAATTGCCTACTGAGAAACTGCGGGTTTTTCTGCAGGTAGTAAAAAAAACCAAAAAACCTGGCAGTTCCCGAGTAGCACCTCAACAAGATTAACATTAATGTGCAACATGTCAAAAAACATAATTGATTTGAATATGTTAATGTTTACATAGTGGTAAACATTACAAAATTAGCAAAAGTCAAAATGTAAGGACAAAAAGTTGCACGAAAAGATGTTTTTGAATCTTTATTATATAGCCACAACAACTGGGGAGCGGAACCCTTTATCTTATATCAGTTTATTGTTCCCTCTAATCTTTTAAGCTAAATGGATTTAAAATGTATCGTTACTGGAGAAACATTTTTTTTTTCTTTTCAGTTGCCCCTTTCGACTATCACGTTTGACCGCAAAACATGAATTCTTTGAAGGAGTTTCCACATTACGTTGAAGTGCTGCTGGACTTCGTTTAAGTGTACATCCATTAGTGTTCGGATTGATGCAAACATAATTTTAATTAGTGGCCAAGCCAGAAAATCGAGCCTGGACGAAAAAACGACTGAGTTTGAATTTTGTATGTTTGTTTGTGTGGGAGTTTGTCTGTTTGGGAAACGATACCGTTCGCAATTTTCCTCTGATTTCGTTGAAATTTCATAGCAAGGTAGCTTCGGTTCACAGATAAAATATATACCTCACATGTTTTTAGCCAATATTTAGTAATCGTGGGAACTAGGTGCCACTTTAAGGGGTAGGGGCGGGGAAGTTTCTGATCTTTTAATGTTTTTCAACTTTTTTGGTTTTGAGGACTAAAACTAAGGTACCAAAATGGAGGACGGAAATGCCCCTAAGATCCCCAAGAACGTATTCCCCCGGAAGGGGGGGGGGGAGACCCATGATTCTCCTTCAACTTAAATTTTCTTGGCGGTGAGGTTAACATTAATTTATTTAATTTTTTTTTTAAACAAACGTTCTTGTTCATTGGAAAAGATAGGGGGGGGGGCTGAGCTGCTCTCCGAATATTCTCCTGCTTATGCCACTAATACACCTATCACGTTTATAATATTTGAAGTCGTTATTAGGGAGGTAGGTTTCATTCCTTACCACTCTCCTTATTTTTTTGTTAGGGGAATGGAGTACAAACGGAGGTCAACCACGACGGTTTTTTACTACATGACAATGGTATAAATTACGACCAAAGCATGCTATACCAAATCATGAGCAGGGTGGCAAAGCTATTCAGATACACTCGTAAAGGTTCGTGTTGCATTCCTTCACAGAGCACTGGGCAGAAATCATGTTAGTTAAGTATTTACGAAAACACTCGAATTACATTAAATTATCGAATAATTATTGTGTTCTTCAAAACTCAAATTGTTAAAACTTCTGAGTTTATTTGAATTATTTTAAATTTCCAAAGGACAGAAATAACGTTTATACAATTTTTGTAGGAATTTTATTATGCCTGACTGAGGCCACTGCCAAAACGGGTAGGGCAAATTGCACTGATCCTGTTTTGAACACCCTTATTCATTGCTGCATTTAGACGCAAATCTCCACTATTACTAGGGGCCGATGAACGAACCGTTGGCCTCTTTAACAAACACAATGTTAATTTTTTTCCTGCTATTACTAATTACCAAATAAATACAGGCGCTAACCTATTTCCGTCCTGTTTATTACTAATTACTATCGGCTGTGAAAATCGCTTCATTTTTATCATTACCTATCGTTGTTATTTTTTTAATGAAACTTCTTAAACTAATAAATTTACAAAGATAAGGTTGCTAAAAATTAATTAAATGGTTCGCAGGAGTGGTACTATAAAAAAAAAAAGGGGGCGCACAGTGTTTTTTTTTTTTAACCGAACCATCCAATCCAATAGCCTACATTTGGTTGTGGAGTACAATATCTACGTTTTAATGACAAGTTTAGCAACCTTTAGGGTGTAAATGTTTTATACTGAATGAAAGTATTTCTTTGGATCCTCTGAACGGTCCATATATACGTTTCGAGGCGATCATGTGAATCACAGAGGTATAATAGAAAATAATACAACATTATACTTCTGTGAATGGAGTAGTGGGTTGATAAGGTCATTGGCTCCAGGAAATGTTTGGTGAAGCAATGATGTGTGATCAGATTTTTTTTTAATGAACTATGTCGTAAAAAAAGTTTCATGTGCCAAGGGGAAAAAAAAAACATGCATGCGCTCGTGAGAACCACTTAACTTTTAGCAGCCTACACTACATGTACTATTTTGACTGCGATCAGCAACGTACTCTTATGTCCAAAAGGCAATTGAAATTACTGGGAGCCGTCACCCCAAGACTATTTTGTGACAGCTCCCTGCGATTGAAATAGGTTTTTTTCTGTCCTTATTTGCCATTCAAACTTATCCCCCTCCAAGGGGGGGAGGAGGGACTCAGAAATAACGTAATGTTGGAGGGGGGTGGGCGACCGATGACGAGGGGGGGGGGGGGGGACGGGGGAAGGGCGGTTGAAAACTGCCAGTTTCTTGATCATTGATGACGTACTAGTTGATAGCCCCCACGCCAGACATGTGTCCAGAGGGGGTCACTTTTATAGGTCCCATTGGTCACGCGTTCGATGATCGCGCATTTTCATGTCTGTCATTAGCTAGGGCATTATTTTAAATTACGACCAAAAAAATATTAAATTCAAGATCTTTCAAGGAAGTAATAAACAATTTCAAGGAATTCAAGGCCTTGATTTTTTTTCTTAACAAATACGAGCACTTTCAAGGACTTCAACACCTTGCGTGAGCCCTACAATTAGAGAAACATGGCAAATATCGTAAAAGAACCCAATTAAGGATTTTTGCGAAACGCAACGCTACACATTATTTGAAATTTCACTGCCAGACCTTCAGCTAACAACCAGCAAGAAATTTTTTTTTGCAAATAGCCTTGATTTGTTGCTATCTGTTTGTGTGCGTTATGTGGACGGAAGTCCAACGAGCAAAGTAGAATGCCCTTTTCAACCAGGAAAAAACGCTTCCAAGTAATGGCTTCGTTCGTACCACGCTAATCCAAGTTAGGCACACAAACCGCGCGCCCGCCCACCTCTTTCGGCAGATGGTTTTATGATCTGTTTGTAATTTTACATCCAGTCGTAACGTGCTCACTCACAGCTATTTTTAAGTTTTGAAACAAGCCTACCTGCTCGAGTCGGTGCAACAATGCCTGCAGGCCCAAGTTCACTTGAATCATCTTCATGGTTTAGCGTCTTTTTGACTAGTGTCGCACGTGGCCCCTTTCTGCCATGGCAGGCACGCGTATTACCGATAAGAGAAGCGTCTCCAGCCCGGGGCTGGCCAGCCCTCCATCCCCAAGTGCCACTCCGTCCGTCTCGAGTCAATCACCTCCCGCACTCACGCCGCCTCACCCGCCTGCCAGCCAACCAGCCAAGATGATGAGATCTGCTGACCCATACACGCACTAAAACAGGTCAGCTATGTCGGAACAGAGGAGAGGAGGCAAATGCTGTACCAATCTTGACCATGAAGGTGGTTTATTCCGGCGGCGTGAAAGCAAGCAGACAACTTTCCCAGGAACAAACTTTTGTTGTGGCTAAAGGCCAGAGACCTATAAAAATCATGTTAGTTCTCTTCTCCCAACCCCCCCCCCCCCTCCCACTCCTTTCAACACCAATTTTCAGTATACTACCCCAATAACATTTTACCGTAATGTGCAGTACATAGCCCTGCACTAACCCGGATTGGGGAGATGGGGCACGTGCCGACATCGCAGTAATTTGCAAAACTTAAAATTGGGTTGGTCATTTTTTAGTTGCTAGCATTCGTTCTCTTAACCCGTCATTGCTATGGTTCATTTAAACGGCTAATTACTATGGAAAAAGATAATTAAATCTGCACTAAACCTAACTTGTGAAACATTCAAGCAATCAAGTTTTTGTTGTTTGAAGCAATGCCGCAATAGGGGTGGTGCACCAGCTCAGAGGGTGCAGAGGGGTACACCGGCCCAGGTGGCACAGGGCCCAAAAGGGAAAACATTCACTATTGTTCAGTCTGGATTGAGAGCCCCTTTTGTGCCCAACATTCTGCTCCTTGGGAAAAGCTAGTTGCGGTACTGGTTTGAAGTCGTGATACCAGTTAACTTTGCGAAAATCGGGCGCACTTGAGAAAATTGAAAACTGATTTGACCGTTATATTCGGGAGTAGTTTGAAAATTTATTAATTTGAACAAAAAACTTATTAAAAAATGTACGTACAAGTCTTTACGAAACTTGTCTTGGTGAAGAAGGACATTTGGTGAAGAAAAACATTTGACAATCGTTGAAAGTGTGCCCTCGGAAAGTCAGAAATAGGCAATGAATGGGCTAAATCCAGGTTTTCCCACTGGGGAGCTTTCAGTGCTTCCCCAGACCCCATAACTGGTTTTGCCGGCAGGGCAGGGTGCTGAAGCACCGGGCCACAGACCAAAAAAAGGGCCTCAGGGTGCCTCACGGACACAGGAAAAGTAAAATACGGTAACTTTTTTTTTACTTTACTGTTTTTGGAAAGGAAATTATTGTTAAAAATAAGGAAACTTTATTTATTGCGGAACTGGAGGAGGGGCAATAAATCTTAAGCACCAGGCCTCTATGAGGCTGAAAGGCCGGTAGCCGCCAAATTAGCATTGCAGCATGTAGGCCTATCGAGTTCTCTCTCGCAGGAAGCAAAGGAATGCACAAAGCAAAGTTTTTAAATGCAACAAGCAAGCCACGTGACTCCTTAATTATTGAGTAAAAATTTGGTACGCCCTCGTGCACCTGGAAACAAGCTATAAAGATTAACGATACTGATGTCGCTAGATGGCACAACGGAAAAATATAAAGAAAATCATATGGCCACATCTCGTGACACTAATATCGTTAATCTTTACAGCTTGTTTCCTGGTGCTCGAGGACGTACCAAATTTTTATCCAATAATTAACGAGTCACGTGGCTTGTTTGTTGCGTTTAAAAGAGTTTTGCATTGTGCATTCCTTTGCTTCCTGCGGGAGAGAACTCAATAGGCCTAGATGCTGCAATGCTAATTTGGTGGCAACCGGCCTTTAATACGGCCCTGCACCACTTTCCTGGCAAGGCACTGTTTCTGTCAAATCTAGTCATCAAAATAGCCCCCCCTCCCCCAGTAACATGTACAAGCTAAGTTGAACGGAACGTCTCGACTTGGCTTAGCTGAAAGTTGCGCTAGCCTTTTCTTGCACCTAAAGTGGCACTAACACCGTTTGAAAGTCTGCAGAATCTGGCAACATCCAGCGCCATCTAGCACTTGCTTGCACCAAGCGAAGGAATGCATAACGCTATTTCTTTTAAAGGGACACCCGGCCTGCCCTATAACATTCCGCGTGCTAAATTACAGCTACGCGCAGATCATCATCCGAGTAATTTACAGTGCCAAGATCGGCTGGGGTGGTAGCTGCGTTCCTCGCATAGCTGCTGTCTCGGTTGGCTTTGTGAATAGTACACGAGACAGAATTAAGTCAACGATTGTGTCGTCACAAACCGGAATGATTCTCGTATTTTAAATTTTCTAGGCTAGTGTCTTATAATTTTGCTTCGGCCATCTATTGGAATAATTAATTTTAATTTTTACCGCATTAGTCTATTAGATTTTGGATCTCATGGTAATTATTAGAAAATTTGTAGATGTACACACGGAGACGAAACGTCATGATTATTGTACGTGCGCAATGCATCATTTAGTGACGGGTCGTTAGTAAATAAAATTCCATTATATTCAACAGAAAATCTCCTTGACGCCACATTTTAAAAAGGATTTTTAGCAAGGGAAAGGCTAACGGTAAGGAAATAGACCTTTGGGGCCGTACTTGATGTGGAGGAACGAGAAAAATGGCGTTGGGAGGTATATCCCTTTAACAAAACAAACAAGCCACGATCTCCATAATTAGAATTTGGTACGTACTTGTGCATTTGGGAGCGAGTGGTAAAGGATAACAATATCACTGCCGCTAGATGGCACCATGGTATGTTCGTTCGCTTTTCAATCGGTGATAGTGCCATTTTAAGCCTAAAAAAAAGCGAGAGTCCTGCACCCCATAGTGCCATTATTGGCACGTGCACGCCTTCACAAATTACTTTTATTAATAAACGACTTACCAAGTATACCTGCCCCTCCCCCTCTTGTCTTTTTTTTAAATAAACGCAATTAGAATTACAATTCTTTTGCCGAAAAATGACCGCAGGTATGTCTTTCGCATGACTCAAGTCAAATAACAGCACACTACCAAACGGGAAGAGAAAAACAATACACGAGGACCCCCAAGCAAAGTGAGCAAGAACAGCCGATTGTTGGGCTCAAGTGGATGCCAGATTAAATACCATGACCGATGAAGATAGAAGTAGGACTCGTGTCGCTTTATTGTAACCAGGTAGCGGGTTTGCTGGGACCGTTGGCCTACTTTGGAAGGCTTCTGGCTTGCTACTCAATAAAAATGCCGATTATTGCTACAAATACTAGAAGTTGCTGTTTTTTTCTTCCCTGGAAGTGTTTTAGCAAACGAAGAGATGGTATACAACTAACGTCAAACTGGTCTACATACAAGCGGGGACAGCGACTACCAAGTCACAACCAGTCTTCTGTACAAACTTTCAGGCCACTTTCGTCACTTTTTTTTAATATTCATGTTAACTAATTTTTGTACGCTGAACCCAATGGTGAATGCTGCCGCTAATATATAACTTGACACCGCCACCAACGAAAATGTCTATCATGCACTGCAACAGTGATGTCTCTTATATAATCTAAAAGTAGTAACAATTACAATTGTACGTAAAAATGTGTTAACTTTCTGGCCTAATTTTTACCTGTCGTTTTAATTTCATAAGTAGCAGCTAACAGAGAATTGGGTTCGAGAGTAGGCGTATTCATTTATACAACACAGTTTCGAGGCTTCATGATGTTGTGGTAACATTTTAGGGCTAATGTGTGTCATTAACGGATTCCTTTCACTTTTGATGGTTGCCTGTTTTCCTGTAGTGGTTAAATGCGATGTTCAAATGCTATTATTTCATAACCTGAGCGGAGTTGAAAAAGGCGGACGGACAAAGTCATTGCCAGTTGTCCCAGCGTTAGCTGTACAGAATACTAAAAAGGGAGGGGGGGGGGAATGAGGCTTAATGGTAAAAAGGGAGGGGTGTAATGTACAATGCATAGTACTTTATACCATACCCGTATTTGTTCGAACTTGCAGCTTTAGCTTAGTGATGAGGTAGGAAAAATAGGGTAGAGTTAGTAACGCACCAAGTTCATAGTTTCGAATCTGAATCCTTCCAATGCTGAAGCGTAAGTGTATATGAAGGTTACTCATTTTCTTCTGACGCTTAATTTTTGCAGTTTAGCCTGTATTTCCCCAAGTCAAAATAGTTTTGTTTTTCAGTTAGACAATGCCGCCTGGGGGGCGGGCCCCCCCCCGTTTATGGCCGGTTTTACAGCTGAGCATTGTTGTGATTTCCCGTTTGTATGAAAATACTGTGCGTCACACTGCCAATTATTGTCGAAGGTCCTTACAAATTGAACACCACCGTTAGCAGTCGTTGCTCACCGCCCAAGCTTCTAAGATTCCTATTACGGACTTCCAATGGAATAAGGATTATCAAGATTACCACTGCAGACAAACGAGCAAAAACTATGATCTTAGTGATACAGATTAATTTCTAGTAGTGAAAGATTGGTTGACACCGAATGAATGTCTGGAGGAGATAACACCATTAAGCGCTTGCTTGTAGCAGGCAAAGGAATACTCAAAGACATTTCTTTTAAAGTAGCAAACAGTGAGTGAAAATTTTATACGTCCAGGGGCATATTGGCTATAAGGGGAAAAACGGGAGGTTTTCCCCGTGGAGTCTTATGTTCCGAGGGCATACCGGAGGGGCCAATTGAAATTTTTCGTAACTGATTTCTACGAAATGCCACAAGAGAGGGGCCCACGTGAATCGTTTCCCGGTCCTAAAGGGCCCTCCCAGTATGCCCCTGGGTATGTATGTCCTTGTGCACCTGGGAGCATACTGTGACGGTTAACAATATGACGACCATTAGATAAAGCCACAGTACATTCTTTCGATTTTCTGTTGGTAACAACCTGCCTTCAAGTCAACACAAGCACCTGAATTGGACGAGTATTGAATGTCATAATAACTTTATAAGGAAGAAACAAACTGGCGACAGAACCAAGATACTTCATTTATGTCGAAGAGTGTCTATAATATCAGCCAGCATTGTGTAATAGTTATTGGTGAAAATCTCACGATTATCGATTTTTAACCCACGGCTGCGATGACAACTATACTGAGTGGTCTCACCACTAGGCCACCACGCTTTGTTACCATATTTATTTTAATGTCGTGTACATATAGATCTTGTGGCCACCATGTTACAAACGTTTGAGTGAATGTACGCGTATCATCTCATATGTGAGAAACAAAGAGAAATAGAAGAGCCTTTGCAACACTTAGGCACATTAAGTTTGAAGTATGCTGCAAAACCGCATCCTACAAGGAAAGCCAACGCGGAGGTACGTATCTTAAAAGGACATACCTTCTCACTATATTCGGGCATCCTGCGCAAAATAGCTTTGGCAACGTTTACATGGGTTAATGTAGCAAAACGTTTCGCACAAGAGGAAAAATGGGAAAATGAGTACCTTTACATTTACACGCCTCTGAAGTACTGTTGTGTAATTGAGCCATACATGAAAGCCAACCGGGAGGAATATACCTTTAAGGTGTCAGTGGCGTTGGAGTTTTCACGAGATTGGCAAGCCAGTAGCCTTTTGGCTCAAACACCAATTGGTCTTTACTTTTTGTGGTAAGGATAAGCAGTAACAGTGTGGTGCAAGCCGGCCAGCGCGCGCCCCCCCCCCCCAAAAAAAAATACTCATGTCATAATGATACTCATGTCAATTCCTCGAGAATGTGTGGAAAAAGGAGCCTCCAAAAGACAGGTAAGTAATGAAGTAGCTTCCAGACCTCCCCACTAGGGAAGTTAACAGCACTTCCCTCGGACCTATGGCTGGTTTCGTTCAGTTCCCTCCAAAGATTTTCCCAAGCTGCGACACTGGCAGTGTGCATAGGTAGGTGACAGTGCAGATTTTCTTAATGTAGGGATCTTGGGTATACGTTTTATCCTTTTTTACGTTAAAATAATCTTCAAGTTTAAAAGGACATACCCTCTCCTTCTTTTCGAGCATCCGGCGACATTTTTGCAACATTTCTTGTAAATTTTTGCAACATTTACATATGTATGAGTGAATGTACAAAAACTGTCTCGTACATGGGGGGAAAATAAAAGCGTTTGCAACATTTATGTGTGTTGTAAGTTTTCAATACCGTAAATTATCTATACAACCTTAC